>WNGS01042298.1:39698-50464 GCA_020271785.1 Procambarus virginalis | reverse complement strand
ACATTCAAAGCGAGGCAGTCACATACAAGTCAGATGACACTGTTGAGGAAGCAGATGAAGTGGTTAATTATCCAACAGATTTTTTATTTTACTCGGTCTGCCAGGGATACCATCACATGTATTGGGGCTTATCAACAAGCACAACCATGTTCAAATTTTGATGAAGGTTTCCACAACGTTTTGTGTTTGCTGGGTGGTAGCTGGGATGTCATGGGGGTGGCTGGGGGAGATGGGGTGGTTGCTGGGATGGTGGGGGGGTGGCTGGGATGGTGTGGGGGAGGAGGCAGGGTGTTAGGTGGGGGGGGGGAGGTGTGGCTGGGGGGGGCGTCTGGGTGTGTTATGGATGGCGACGGTGGAGTGGGTGTGGCTGGGGAGGTGGGGGGGGTGGGGGACGGTGGTGTTAGGGGTTGCTGGGGTAGTGTGTGGGGTGGTGTGATATGATGGCGATGGTGGTGTGGGGGTGGCTAGAGTGGTGATGTACTCACCTAGTTTTGCTTGCAAGGGTTGAGCTCTGGCTCTTTGGTCCCGCCTCTCACCGTCAATCAACAGTGTACAAGTTCCTGAGCTCTATCATATCTACACTTGAAACTGTGTAGGAGTCAGTCTCCACAACATTACTTCCTAATGCATTCCATTTGTCAACCACTCTGACACTAAAAAAGTTCTTTCTAATATCTCTGTGGCTCATTTAGGCACTCAGTTTCCACCTGTGTCCCCTAGTGTCTGTTTGGGAATGTACTTTAGTGCAACATGACATCTAAGTGCTCCCTGATACGATGCCCATCCGTCAACCTTACTAGCACATCAGTCTACAGAAGAGAAAAGCCATGTTCGCAGATGCAAAGTACCTCCTCAGCAATGGATTGGCCATACCTTGTGAGTTGCCTTGGGCTTCGCCATGCATACTGGTTCCCAAACCATATGGTATGACTATGCATCGATTACAGGAAGGTAAATGCTGTCTCCATTGAAGACTCTTATCCCTTATAACTAATCTAGCATGGACGACTTCTAAGATGCAATAGAGAATGCCAATTTTTTTTCTTAAATAGACCGCTTAAAGGGCTATTATCAAATACATCTCACGGAGCGTGCTAAAGACATCTCTGCATTTATCACCCCCATTGGCCTATTTACCTATGAACGCTTACCTTTTGAACATTGCAATGGCCCAGCTACTTTCCAGTGAGGTGTCAATCTCGTCATCCACGATCTTGACCACACCTATACCTATCTGGACGACATCGTTGTAGCGACCAACTCGTGAGAAGAACATCTAGACCGACTATAACGACTATTCTCCAAGTTTCTCCAGGCTGGTCTCACCATTAATTTGGGCAAGTTCACATTTACGAAAGGTAAATTGGTCTTGTTATAGGGTGTGGAAGCTTAACACCTTTATACATACATCTTGAAGCCATTCTACATTATCCACAACCTACTTCTCGTAAACAAGTTATGAGATTCTTGGGACTAGCGTCCTACTACCGCAGGTTCTGCAAGAACTTCAGCATAGTTGCCACTCCTTTAATCAATCTTACCAGCTCTAAAAAGAAAAATATTTGGAATAACTCGCAATCCTTTGCCATCGAATAATTGAAAACGTTGCTGTGTACTAACCCCATTCTCGAAGTGCCAGATATGAAACAACCCTTCATCCTTAATGTTGATGCCAGCAGCATCGTTACGGGGGGTGTTCTGATGCAATAGCGAGAGGGAGAAGTCCAACCAGTCACTAACGACAGCTACAAGCTGAAGCTTCACCAACAAAACTACAGCACTATAGAGAAGGAGCTACTCGCCATCGTCCTATGCTTGCAACGATATGAACCTTACCTCCAGGGACTCCAATCCATCACCATCTATTCGGATCATGATCCTCTTCGTTCTCTACAACAACCCCCAATTCTCCAGTCAGTGTCTACTTTGTTGGGCCTTGTACCTAAGAAACTTCAACTTCCAAATCCTCTACATCAAAGGATCGGACAACATAGTTGCAGACGCACTATCATGTGTTCATGAAGTAGAACCTCCCGCTTCTAACCAGCTTCCAGCATCAATATCTCAGGCAATAGGAAAAGACTTCAGGAAGGAGCTGTCACATGAATCCCCTGCATAGTTGTGGAACTGCCTTTTCCCCCTCACCTTCGCTGTCTTCATACTGAAAGTTCACCTCAACACCAGCCCAAATGAGTCATCATTTCTGCCACCGCTCCACCACTCTGTACCCCCCCCCCCCCCCGTGGCCCTGGCACTGCTTGTTACAACTCGTTGGAAAGCAGGGCGCCTCTGCTAACTGGTAGTTAACCCTTGCAAACAAGCAGTTAGCCGCCTTCAACTATCAGTGGAACAGCCTCTATACAAATGCGCCGCCACCCGCACTCTAGCAGTTTGCTACCAGTGCTTGTTACCAACTTGCGTTGATACTGGCTGTGACGTCATCACCGCCGGGCTATAAAAAAAGGCACCGCCACCCTAGGGAGAAGGAACCATGCGCAAAAATGCCTAGATATTATCAGCAGGGAAGCGGAATGCATAGCAGTGAAAATAAACAGCAATAAAACAAAAGCAATGGTCGTCAAAATGAGAACTCAAGACATCAGACTGGCAATACAAGGACAAGAAATCGAGTGGGTTACCTCTTTTCAATATCTAGGAGTCATAATAGACAACCAGTTGAAATTCACTCAAGAAATTGAATATCTTCTGCAACGCTGCAAAGCCAGAAACTCGGCTTTACGCTCTCTGACCAGTCTTAGAGAGGGTGCATCTCTACCAGTACTCAAAATGTACTACGTTCAAGCAGTTAGGTCACTCATCGACTATGCTGCTCCTGCTCTTACATCCCTCAGTGATAACCAATGGGAGAAACTGAAAGTGTCTCAAAATGATGCTCTGAGAACAATGCAGGGAGCACCTATATGGACGATTAGAGAGAACCTTAGAATGGAAACAAATTTACCAGCATTAGAAAACAGGATGAAACAAAGGATAGCCACCATAATAGGAAAACTTACTGGAACAACCGCCAGGCTGTTAATCAAAGACAGCATACAGAGATCCTTTCAGGAAAACCTACAGTATAGAACAAGCTCATGGATGGATAATGTGGTAAAGATTTTAGAGAAAATGGACCTGAAATGGACCATTAAAACCAAAGGGAAGATAGACCATATTAACACTTTCGACAGCCTCCTCCATGGGAAGAATCGAGTGTAAAGATAATAATTGAAAGATTACCAGTTAAAAAATCAGCATGTGACCCGCAGAGGCTCAAGGAAGTAATAGAACAACAAATGGAAACTATCTCTAGACCCACAACGACTCACATCTTCACAGACGGATCGGTTGATCAAGAAAAAGGTTCTGCTGGGGCAGCTGTTTACACTACCAACCATGAAGCTTACTGGAGCATGAATAGTGGGTGCTCAACATTGCAAAGATAATTATATGCCATGAAGGAGGCAATAAACTATACAATTGAGAATAATTTACATGATGTCATCATTCATACAGACTCTAAATCTTCGCTCCAGACATTGTTATCTGTGGGAGTATGTCTCCTAAGATCCTCCCACAGCTGACTTGAATGGCTCATTGCAGTGCACAGTGCACTGATCTTGTGCACAAAGCCTATTTCCCTTAATCCTGGATAGTTTTCTTGCATGTTGGGTATCTCCAGAATGCCCATTTAACCAGGAATACTTTCGTAATACGTAGGCCGCCGTATGTCCAGGCAGGAAGTAGATACAAGGGAGTTAAGCATACTACCCACCAAGGGTCAGTGAGTACATGGCTGGTGCCCGCGTGGGACCGAGGGGAGACGCCAGCAGCGTTTGACCTCCGGGTCAATCGGCGCGATGTTGAATAACAGCTATGACGTGTTCATGACGTCACTCCTGCTACTGCTCATCGAACGAGCTAATATGATTGGTTCCCGCTCATTTGCTGCAATGCTATTGGTCAATTGTAACTCCTTTTGTGTTGTGTGCCACGAGATGCCCGGCACCCTTGCAAACTCATTCACGGGAGAGAGACCATACCCAGAGGACGTGTTCTGTTCTACCGGCCAATAGACTGATCACCGTCTAACCCTCACCGTCAAGTTAACTCGGCGTCTTTGCGATATACCACACACTCGCCAGAATCACGAGTGCGAATATATGGTTTAGAAGCCTAAAGTGACAAATCTGCAGAGCGAAACAGACTGGTATCAGGTAACCCCTGGTGACAAAGATCGTCGTGAGTGACCTAGAGTGAACTAAGGCAGTGCCGCCGCCTAAGTAATCTGTGTGTGACATTACCACAGTGTACAGTGTAGTGCATGGTACCGCCACTCATCCTGAGCGTGTACCTCAGTACCTCGAGCGCCCGCCGCCGCCCTAGCTCCTACGTGACGTCACCACCTCACGCACCGTCAGTGCCAGTGTGTGCACGTGTGTCTGTCTGTTAAGCATACAGCACGCCCTACTCACGAAATCATCTCAAGATACTGCGAGTACCCTCCGTGTCTACGAGCGAAACCAGCTATCAGGCCACCTACGAGTGCTTGTATAAACGAGTCTGAGTGAGTGCGTAAGGAAAGGTACCTTATCTGTAAGTACAAGATCTTGTCATTGTTTTATTGTGTCTGTGTTGATCTGAGGGGTCAACCACAGTTCTCACCTTATACCTGTCGCAGGTTATAGGTGAATCGACGGTGAATGCGTGTTTATCTGTGTGGTATCACTGCATTTCACTCGTCTGTGAATGTGAGCTTCACATACACCACACATTTAGTTATTGTGTGATTATTATTGTGCATGTTATTGCCTGTCCCATTGACAGTGTATTTGTTGATTTATTGCATAGCATCATTACCGAGTATCCGGTTGGAACTCTTGTGATCCCTTTGCATACCGGCAGTTAGGTTGCCGTGTTAATGATTGGCTGTCAACTGTGTTAAGTTAGGTGTTTCTCCACGAGTGGATACGAGTCGATTAGCCAGACGTCAAGAGTCTCGCTAATGCAACCATAGCTTTGCTGACGCCAATCGAAAGTAAATCAAGCACCCTGTGTATTAGTGGTTAAGTTAGTAAATAAACTACTGTTAAGCTTTATGCGGTGTTTCCGTTGAACCACTTCTGAATACTGCTAATATTACTCCAGCCTTCAGCTCTAGGTGTCTTCAACACCGAGTTGCCTGTTAGTCACTAAACTATAAATTTGATGAGGACCCTAGGAGTCCCTTAAAGTGTTACATCATTGAGGAGATTCCAACGACCAACGTGGAGCAGGACCAGGTGAGGCTAGTCTGAGAAGAGACCCACAAGGACTCTAACTCGACCTTGCTCCCAGGCCCTGTACGGTTGCTCTCGTATTTTCTATTTTGCTAATTCCGATAGCTTCGTGAAGCGTCTGCCACATGTACATTGGCGACGTACGCATTGCAGTCGTGACAGCAAAAAAAGAAAACCCCCACATTATCCAGTCAGCACAAAGATAATATACAACTCCTCACAGAAATTCAACATATAGGAAAAGAAGCCCATAATCGAGGACTGTCAATCACCCTAAATTGGATACCAAGTCACATTGGCATAGATGGTAATGAAAAGGCAGACTCACTAGCAAAAACTGTCACTGCTCTACCTGTTGTAGAGGTTCAAATACCTCCAAGTTTCTCACAGATAAAGGAGCAAATCAAGAAGACAATATTCTCAACTATCAAAAGTCGCCACAGAGCCAAAGTAGCGGAAGGAAGATCCACTGCGATATGGTACGAACAAGCCACTGGTTACTCCTCTTTCAAGCCTGGCAAAAGGTATCCAGAGACATTGCAGTAGCCATACACAGACTCAGGCTTGGTTACAAGTGCTGCTGGGAGGTAATGAACCCAATAGTTAAGAGTGTCACATATGTGAAACTGAAGCAGAGGCGCCACTGTTGCACTACTTACTGGAATGTGAAGCTACTGAACCCCTGCGCATCAAACTCAACATTAATCCAACGACAGCAGCTGCATTAGATGCACATTCTACCGCGACTAAAATGATTAGAAAAGCTGTTGAGGAATGGGACTCATTAGTGAGCATTCTGCATCTACATCCACCACCAAGATAATGTTAATAGAAAAAGATTAAAACCAGTGCACTGAAACAGAAGCGACAAATAAGCAGGGAAAAAGGAGAAATCCCTTCCTCCATTTTAAACTTAGACCCAGATATCACAGGAAAAAGGTTATCATGTATAACCAAACTCAATTACGGGCTCACCATAGCCCATGCTACATGGACACTTCGTCCTGAGTGGCTAAATCTTAGACAACAACAACCCTAGGGAGCCTTACGGGCTATTTATGCCCGTGCCACCTCTTGGGTGGCTTAATCTTTATCAATCAATCAATTCTAGGGAGCCAGTCTCTCTCTTAGTGCTCTTGGGTCATCACCATCCTCCTTCAACGTCGTCTGCCTCCAGCCTATGTCATGTGCTAGATGCTGTTGTGGTACTGTGGAGGTTCTCAGCACACCAGTATTTACTCATTTATTCTTTTCATTGTATTTCTTGCACAGTTTATTCATGTCACAGTTTTCATATTATTTTGCCCACCTTTGAAGGGTTTAAACCCCCATGTGTTCTTAGGTGCCATTTTGGTTCATTATTATTTCAGTAAATTGTTTTAATTATTTATTTGGTTTTCTTTTTTTCTACCTGCGACTTACACACTGCAAGGTTGAGAGGGAGAAGTCTTGCCTCTCCAAGAAATAAAAAAACAGCATTTTTTTATTTGTGTGACAGAGAGCCACACCATTTTGGCTCAGTATTAGCTGCAATACCACATCACGTCACAATACCAACAAACAAGGAGAACTCCAAGAACTTTGGCTTGGACGAATAAATCCATGGTGTAGTAGAAGATCCACTTCCTGCTGAATGATATGATGTTTCTCTGGAATCACTCGGAAAGGGTGTAGTCGAACTGGAGTTGCCTCAAGCAATTGGACATCATGCGTAATAAGATGCGTGTCTGATTTGCCATGTGCAGTTTAGTTTTCATCATCGCTTGTGTACTCTCAGCCGCAAATGGGACCAGCCATCTCATACCCCAGGTAGAAATTACTGAAAGTTCGTGATTCATGATTATTGCAGCAGTTGGCATTTCTTCCTTTCCAAATATGAAGGTTAGAATGCAGCCATCAGCATAGTCTTGAGCTTCAGGAATGAGATGAAGTCGTTCGTTGAAATAGACATTCCTCAGCAGAGGGCCAAGCACATTACTCTGTGGAACACTGGCACCAATTGAGTGGCTTTCGGATTCTGCTCCATTGAGGACTGCCTTTAGAGTCCGTTCATGAAGGTTCTTTTATTAACTCTAGGATGGAGCCTGAGATGNGAGGTGTTTTGTGGTGTGGTGTTGGGTGGTGTGGTATTGAGAGAGGGGGTGTTGGGTGGTGTGGTGTTGAGAGGGCGTGTTGGTGGTGGGGTGGTAGTGGTGGTGTTCAGTTCTTACCAAACAGTGGAGGGTGTGTTAGTGTCCTGCCGCCAGGACTGGAGACAGACTAGGGGGTACAGTTTGACCTGCCGGTAACTTGTCCGTATTGCTCGGCTGCCATTTTTATGTACATATTTATTTTAATTTAAATCCCAACATAAGCAATTTATAGCAAGATAATCATTTTAAATTGTGTAATAACTATTTTCCTTGCAGTCTTGTAATATAAGTTGGAGCAAATGTACATATATTATAAAGATATATTAATAAACCAAAATATTGCATTGGATGGAAACACTGACGGTTTGACCGCATCCTGTGACAGTTCACCAAGACTCTTAATCTTTATGGCTCTACTTGTCAATACACACCTGCTACACCCTCACCCGGCTACACCCTCAACCTGCTACACCCTCAACTGGCTACACCCTCAACTGGCTACACCCTCAATCTGCTACACCCTCACCCAGCTACACCCTCACCCAGCTGCACACTCAACATGCTACACCCTCAACCGGCTACACACTCAACCTGCTACACCCTCAACTGGCTACAACCTCAACCTGCTACACTCACATCCGATTACACACCCACACACGACTACACTCACACCCGGCTACACCCACACACGACTACACCCTCGACCAGCTACACTCACACCCGGCTACACCCACACTCGACATCACCCTCAACTAGCTACACCCACACACGACTACACCCACGACTACACACACACATCCGACTACACCCACACACGACTACACCCACACAAGACTTCACCCACACACGACTACACCCACACAAGACTTCACCCACACACGACTACACCCACACAAGACTTCACCCACACACGACTACACCCACACATGACTTCACACTCAACCAACTACAGCCACACGACTACACCCTCAACCAGCTACACCCACACCACACACTATGTGTGTAGTGTGAGGACTATTGTGTTAGTTGTACTGGTATTGTGCACCATGCTAGTGGGGACTATTGTGTCAGTTGTACTGGTATTGTACACCATGCTAGTGGGGACTATTGTGTTAGTTGTACTGGTATTGTACACCATGCTAGTGGGGACTATTGTGTTAGTTGTACTGGTATTGTACACCATGCTAGTGGGGACTATTGTGTCTGTTGTACTGGTATTGTGCACCATGCTAGTGGGGACTATTGTGTTAGTTGTACTGGTATTGTACACCATGCTAGTGAGGACTATTGTGTCTGTTAAACTGGCATTGTACAGTACACTAGTTGCTCTCGTGTTATGAGTGAGTAGGTTACTCACCTACGTGTATTCACCTAACTGTGCACACCAAAGTTGTACTCACCTACGTGTATTCACCTAACAGTGCTCACCAAGTTGTACTCACCTACGTGTATTCACCTAACAGTGCTCACCAAGTTGTACTCACCTACTTGTATTTATCTAACATTGCTCACTTAGTTGTACTCGCCTACATGCCCTCCCCTAGTTGTTCTCATGTAGTACAATACATTCCCTACTTGTATTCATCTAGCAGTATTCACCAAGTTGTACTCACCTACATATACTCTCCCAGTTGTTCTCATGTAGTTGTACTCACCTATTTGTATTCATCTAGCATTGTATGGTACTAAGGGGTACTCACCTAACTACATGTACTCTCCTAGTTTCACTCATATAGTTGTACTTACCTAGTTGTACTCACCTATTTGTACTTCAGTGATATTTAATGTAAAATCTACTATAATACAGATGCATGTGATAAAGAGGTATTTTGATGCACTTTAATTTTTTATTCGAAAATAATGGTAGATTAAATGTTGCGTGTGTCTTTCGTACACTTATGCAGCAGCATTTTCCATTTATGTTGATGTATTATGCATAAAGTACCAAAATATAATCTATATAAATAAAAATGGAAATGTTCGTTTGTTCAAAATCGCTAATCTCATAAAGTTCTTCACCGATTGCCTTCAAATTTTCACACAACGTTCCATTCGCATCCGAGCGGGTTTTTATATACATACTATATAGATGTCACGTCGGTGACGGGAAAAAACATGCTTTTTTGAAAAGCTGTGTTTTTCGTGTGTTTTTCATGTGAGGGAAATCATTGAAACCTCTTTTCCGATTGCTTTGAAATTTTGACACACCATTGCATTCGAAAAGGCGAGTGATTTTATATACCTACTATATACGTGCCTCACCTGTGACAGGAAAAAACATGATTTTTGAAAAACCTCGCCATAACGTGTATAACAACACACGTTATATTCTCCGAAAGTTTTTCACTGAATGCTTTGCAATTTTGACACAACGATCCATTCGAATACGTGTGTGTTTTTATATATATTCTATTTAGATGTCACACACCTGTGACAGGTGAAAACATGCGTTTTTTTGAAAAACAGCGCCATCTGTTGCACGTAAGAGCAACACACGATATACAAATTATGTTACGAGTCCATTTCAATGTTCCCGATTGCATTGATAAATTGAATTTTTATAGATTTTGATTTATTTTCATTTTGATTTAATTGTTTTGTGTGACGTGTTGGAATTGAACTGTGTGGTGTACGATACCATTAATTTCGTGGGTATAGCTTATTTGTTTCTTTTTCATTGTTTTCATTTCGTTTTTTTAACTGTTCTTCTTATTTTTTAGTGCAATTGGTGGAGAATTTGAGTTGTGTCGATTGATCTTCATTTGAATTGAAATATTTCGTTAGTGTTTTTGTATTTGTTTTGAAAACAAGAAAATGGACAACACGTTTATTTCACAGCTGCAAATGTGCAACAAACAGCCATAATTCCACCGGCTACAACATTAACTGCTTTCTTCACGTTGTCAAAATGACGCGTTTGCGAAAACACTGCTGTATTCGGAAGTGCCTACATATTACACACAGAATGCGAGTAGAAAATCATTTGAACGACGCACACAAGGAATTTAATTGAACTATCAGGGGAAAGCGCCAAGCCATTATGACTATATAGCACGGGGAAGGGATCAGGATAAGGATTTGGGATAGGATGGTGGGGGGGGGGGCAGGAATGGTGTCCAACCATTTGGACGGTCGGGGATTGAACGCCGACCTGCACGAAGCAAGACCGTCGCTCTACCGACCAACCCAAGTGGTTGGATGCAAACAAGGAGAGCGAGTCAACGGACAACCTGACATATTCAAATAAACAGCAAAAGGCAGACTGCACACGGTGCATTCCAATCAAGATGAATGCTTCTTTCTTTGCATGCTGTTGATAAATGTGCTCGGTCCAACGTCTTTCCAGCCATTGAGA
>WNGS01042297.1:0-10372 GCA_020271785.1 Procambarus virginalis | reverse complement strand
GCTACAACTGCGGATTGGCTGCGGTTCTGGCTACTATGTACGACAACACACACACACACACACACCCACACTAATATATATATATATATATATATGTGTGTGTGTGTGTGTGGTTGTGTGGTGTGTGGTGTCGTACATAGTAGCCAGAACCGCAGCCAATCCGCAGTTGTAGCAGCGGATCCTTCTTCTTCCGCGGACTTCCCTTGCGCCTTCCAAAGACTCTTCCTCAGCATCTCCAGCCATAACGATAACAAGATCTCTTGAGCTCTCCGTCGGGGACTTCTTTGACTGTTCCACAGCACTCTTCTGTCCTCTGCTGTCTCCATTCGAGGGGTAGGACTTGGGAGAACTCGCTCCCGTCCTCCATCCGTCCGACCTCTTATAATTTCTCCATAACTGGAGAATGCGGGCGGTCGGTGCCGTCCCTCTCGACGTGGTCGTAAGGCTTCTTCCTGCATGTCTGCTCGATCGGCCGCGGCTCTCAGGTCCTTGATGTCCGCCTCCTTCACTCTCACCCTAATCTCGGGAGAGAGCACGGAATGAACATTTCCATGACCATCAGCCTCTTGATGTCTTCAGCCGACCTTGCTCCTTCCGACTCCAGCCATTTCAAGAATTTCCTTTCCATGTCCCTCGCCGTCTCCGCATATGATTTTCCTGGCGATCGGGTACATTCTCTGAACCTCTTTCTGTAGCATTCCGGCGTCAGCTTGAACGAATGGAGCACGGCCCTTTTTACTGCATCGTAGTTGGTACACTCTTGGAGGTCGAGCATATTGTAAGCTTCACGAGCTTCACCAGTGAGCCTTCCCTGAACTAGCTCTGCCCACTCTGCCCTCGGCCACTTCTTCAAAGTAGCGACCTTTTCAAAGTGATCGAAGAATCCCTCAGCCTCATCAGGCACGAAGACTGGCAAATCCCTCTCTCTCACTCGGTGGTCTTCTTGCTGTGATGGGGCAGGTGGAGCTAGCCCTAGATCAGCTCGCCTCAGCTCAACCTCTAGCTGCTTCATCCTAGCTTCGTGCTCGCGCTCTACTCGTCTCAGCTGCGCCTCGTGCTCTTCCATGCGCAGCTGTGCCTCTCGTTCTTCTCGTTGCAGCCGTGCTTCTCTTTCTGCTTCCTCGCGCTTCAGCTGTGCTTCTCTTTCTTCCCTGCGCATCTGTGCTTCTGCTTCTCGTTCTTCCCTGCGCAGCTGTGCTTCTCTTTCTGCTTCCTCGCGCTTCAGCTGTGCTTCTCTTTCTTACCTGCGCAGCTGTGCTTCTTGTTCGCGCTCTTCCTTGTGCAGCTGTGCTTCTCGTTCTTCTCTGCGCTGCTGTGCTTCCAGCTGCAGCTTCATTATTTCCAGCTTAACACTGCGCCTGTTGCCGCTGGATCCCCGGCTGCTTCTACTGATGCTCAAGTTCTCTCCCACACTGGCAGGTGTCTGTGGCCGTTCCTCTCCGAAGGCTTCATCATGTGCCTGAGCTGTGCCATGATCTCGAGTCTTCTTTCTCCCACTTTGGAAGCTCTCAACTTGATCCCAAAGTGGTCGGCGATCGTTTGCAGCTGTGCCCTGGCGCACTCCTCCAGTATTTGCTCGTCTCTTGTGTCGATAAATCTCGTTACTTTATCATCCAACATCTTGTGACTATGAGTGATAACTTATACCTGATATCTAATACCACAAACGATGTACCACAATTACAACCTTTATCTTGTTCGTGATCCTGGCAAGGTCGCCAATGTCGGGGTTCACGGTAGTGTGGGGGGTGAGTGAGCAACTGTACTGCAAGGACTTTATCCCTGAATCCTCTCAAAACAGTTGTTCTGATGATGGCCGTTACTCACCGTAGTCCTACGGGTCTTCCCTCGATCCTCTCGGCGCCACTGCACGCCCAGGAGAGTACCCCAGTCGATCTCCCAACCGGCCTCAGGTCGTAGAGTGAGTGGAGACACAGATTGTTCCCTCAATTTGTGTGCCCGCCCCGACAAGGACTCGCACACAGTCTTCAAGGTCGCCAACTGGTGTTTTTAGGTGTCCAGTAACACTACAGTGGTGTTGTGTAATTGTGGTAATTGTGGCAATAGCAAGTTCGATTAGATTGGTATCAGGCAAGTAATTATTCCTGTCACTCTTTCTTATTTATCTTTTCGCAGTCACAAGGTATATGGAGGGGATGATATAAACACCAAAGAGTTTTGGTATTTTACTTAAAAACAACGAGATATATATGCATCAATAAACATATCAGAAACAAGTACAATGGCTGCTCTCTCTTCAGCAAATAATCTGGAGCACACCAATATGGCAACACGCTTCCTCAGTAACGTCACCTGTCAAAATATCAGCTGACTCTCTGGCCCTAACGCTCGTGAGAAAGATTATTTGCTTGTTTCCTGGGGCGTCGCGCACCCCGTTTCTTTAACTTTTCGCAAACCACTATATCTACCATTCACATGACATATTTATGATTCCACTAGGTCGCGATACACCACTTCACTGGTCTCACGATCAATATCTTATTCTCACTGCACTCTAAGTGATTTTTACCGTACCAAGAAGATACACTATTCTTAATAATATTTACTATGAATGCACTTAATCACTGTACTGTTCTTTAAATCTATAATTCCTCCTAAAAGCGATATCACTGGCAATCACTTCACATATGAGATTATTCAGTACACAGGCATATACATTGATAAATCATTAATCAATACACAGGCACATATATATATAAATCATAGAGATCAATCATAGCATTTATATAAAGTCTGGGCTCATAGCCTAACACCAATAACTGGTTCACTACTAATATATATAATAATAATCACAGGAAATGAATTATAGTCACAGCAAATTCTTTAGTAAATCCTGGTGCTTACACACACTCCACATAGATATATGTAAACGAATACTGTGAGTGCTCTGGGTAGCCTCACCACACACTGTGCCCTCTGTGACATAGATTCAGGTGAGACTTGCTCACTACATAAGAAATACTTTGACAAATATACATATGGCTAACTAAAGGGGAATTGGGAGGGTAACTGTAAACACCTACTTCACCTATCCTATGATGAGAGTTGAGTTGCAGCTCCTGGTCCAGGCTCTCACCTCGTACACCCTTCAGAAACACAAGCCAACTTCCCAGGATGATCGCGTCTCGCTGCTTCTGTACACTGCAGGTCCGTGCTCCTCTTCCACGCTTTGCAGGGTTGGAGTCGGTCTCCCGGCCGTCAACTTTCCTCCCAACTACGGCAGCCATCCTACGTCTCGGCGGTAGTCGCACGTTTCCCAATTAGTTCCTTGTCACTGTACTCCCAGTGGAACTGCCTCCCACCACTATGATGTCACTGTGAAGTTATCAGACGTCCCAGACGATACTGCTTAAGCTCCACTTTCACAGCACCCGACTCCAGAGCACTTGAAGCTCACTACACTGTCAATTCCTTCGTCGTTCTAGGTATGTCACTAGGTATGAAGGAAGACTTCTCGACGTGCTGGCATACAGCTGGTGACTCGTAAGGTTCCACGGGATTGTCGTCTTACTGTCAAAACTTGACAGGACCGTCGATCACACGTCCAACCTAGTTGACAAGTCGGTCAACTAGGTTCCCTCACGGTGGAATGGCCCGGCCACTAAGCTGCCTCCTATACTGGTGAACTACCAAGGACGTCACACTCGTCAATGCCCGGCCCACTTCTTGCAACGCACCTGTCCCCGGAGCACTTGTTGCTCAATATTCCGTCAATTCCTTATTTGGTCCACACCTGGGTTGAAGGAAGACCTCACAGAGTGCGTGCTGGCAACAGGAGACGCTTATATCCACCGGAGCTCGGGTAATCCGTCACTCTGACAGGATGACCGGTCGCACGTCCTGCCTCGCGGACGTGTCATGTGATACTGATGGCGCCAAGGCGCCGCTACGGCTGGACCCCCTGCCTATGTGACGTCACATTTTCCAAAGGAGGTTTTCATTGGCTCCCAGTGCCACGTCGCTGACGGTGACCAATCTGGTGTCACTGACGTCACACAGTTTTGGCGGGAGAACAGAGTAGCCAGCGCCATATTGGCTTCCTAAAGGGCCTATCCCACAGGCCAAAATATTCTACTTTCACGAATTTCTCGGCTCTGCGAGAACACTATACTCTCCCACATATGTTAAACTGAGGCCCGCAACGTAGAGAACGCTCGGGTTCAGTGGACATGATTCTTACAGCAGGAGTGGGAGAATCAGAAGGGGGGAACACCGTCACAATATATATATGTCGTACCTAGTAGCCAGAACGCACTTCTCAGCCTACTATGCAAGGCCCGATTTGAATAATAAACCAAGTTTTCCTGAATTAATATATTTTTCAATTTTTTTCTTTGAAATGATATAGCTACCCTTTTCATTATGTATGAGTTAAAATTAACGTAGATATATGACCGAACTTAACAAATTCTACCTAACCTAACCTAACCTATCTTTATAGGCTAGGTTAGGTTATATGAGAAAAATACAAAAATATAGAAATTCAGGAAAACTTGGCTTATTAGGGAAATCGGGCCTTGCACAGTAGGCTGAGAAGTGCGTTCTGGCTACTAGGTACGACATATATATATATATATATATATATATATATATATATATATATATATATATATATATATATATATATATATATATATATATATATATATATATATATATATGTCGTACCTAGTAGCCAGAACGCACTTCTCAGCCTACTATGCAAGGCCTAATTTGCCTAATAAGCCAAGTTTTCATGAATTAATTGTTTTTCGACTACCTAACCTACCTAACCTAACCTAACCTAATTTTTCGGATACCTAACCTAACCTAACCTATATAGATAGGTTAGGCTAGGTTAGGTAGGGTTGGTTAGGTTGGTTATTTGTTGACAACACGTGAGGAACACAAATTGCATTTGTGTTCCTCACGTGTTGCCCCAAAAAATGAGTTGATTTGATAAAATGCTATGCCCAAGATAACCATCCAGGTGCCGGCGGGGAAGTGGTTCATATAGCCTCGGCTATCACTTCCTTTTGTCCGGACGTGATGGTCAAGTGGTTTAAGGCATCCCTGTACATACCAGTTGCGTTGCTCCTGGGAGTATGGGTTCGAGTCACTTCTGGGGTGTAAGTTTTCAGTTGTATCTAGTCCTGGGGACCATTCAGGCTTGTTTGCATTTGTGTTCCTCACGTGTTGCCCCAAAAAATGAGGTGATTTGATAAAATGCTATGCCCAAGATAACCATCCAGGTGCTGGCGGGGATGTGGTTCATATAGCCTCGGCTATCACTTCCTTTTGTCCGGTCGTGATTGTAAAGTGGTTTAAGGCATCCCTGTACATACCAGTTGCGTTGCTCCTGGGAGTATGGGTTCGAGTCACTTCTGGGGTGTGAGTTTTCAGTTATATATATATATTATATATATATATATATATACATAAATATATACTAACTAACACTATATTGAGGTAACTAATACTAACAACATTATATGGAGGACCTATGGCAATTCCACGACCAAGAGACGGCTTCCTGAACCTTGCAGGAATCAACCTCACTGAGGACCAAGTCACTCTCCTAAATCTGGGTATAAACTGTCACGTTATGTCCAGACCAAGTGCGTTGGCCCGGAAAGTGGAGTTGGAGATCCTGTTGGACGACATATTTGACCTCGAAGCACAAAAGAAGGTCACCACCAAAGACACCCTACAAGCAGAACTTATTACAGAAGGAGGAAAGAATCGAGGCAACTACAGAAGCACCATACTGACCCCCGAGCTCAAAGCGGCAGCTAAGAGCCTTCGTGAGAACAAGGAGATAGTTTCATGAGAGGCGACAAGTCGCCAATATACGTCATGCTTAAGAAAGACGAATATCTAGCGAAAATGAACCTCATACTCTCTGACCAAACTAAATTCCAAAGGGTAACGAAGGACACTACAGCCGAATTGAAAGCAAAGGTCAACAAATTGATTGAAACTGTGAATGCCAAGAAATCCGGACTCCACCTGCCAAAGATTATTGGGGAATATAAACCTGGATATGGGTATGGAAATGTCAAGACACATTAGCCTGGAAACCCACTTCGGTCAATCATCAGCCAGATACCCACACCCACGTACAGACTGGCGAAACGACTCAACGGCTTACTGACTCCATATGTCCCTTGTGCCTTCAGCCTGAAGTCCCCGAAGGAATTTGTTGACTTACTGCGGAGAACACGGGCCACAGGGATAAGAGCCTCGTTGGACGTAGAATCACTGTTTACCAACGTACCTGTGGATGAAATAATCGGGATGATAATGGACCGAGTGTATCGTGATCCGGCCTGTACTCCTCTTGACATACCAGAAAATATCCTGAGGAAACTACTCCAAGCTTGTACTAAAGAGGCACCCTTCTTGAGCCCGGATGGGCACATGTATAAGCAAGTAGATGGGGTCGCCATGGGTTCTCCCCTAGGTGTCCTGTTTGCGAACTTGTACATGGGTACTATCGAGAAAAAAGTCTTAGTCGACTTGAACTTGAAACCGGCCATATACTGCAGGTATGTTGACGACATTTTTACACAGGTACCTGATGTCAGACATCTGCAGGAGCTGAAAGAGGCGTTTGAGCAGAATTCTGTGTTGCGTTTCACTTACGAGATGGAGAAGGATGGGAAGCTGCCCTTTCTAGATGTAACAGTCATGGAAAGGAGCGGAGGTTTCCACACTGCAGTCTACACTAAGGAAGCAAACATAGGAATGTGCCTAAATGCCAACAGTGACTGCCCAGACAGGTACAAGGGGAGTGTTGTTAACGCTTATGTCGACCGTGCTCTCAGCCACAGCTCGGAATGGAAGCAAGTCGACGAAGAACTCTGTAGGGTAAGGCAGGTCCTAGTCAAGAACGGCTTCTCCAATGGTTTCATTGAAGACATCATAAGAAGGAAAGTGAAACGCCATGTAACCTCTGAAGAGACAACTAATACAACACCTATACCACCTATTAGACTATTTTACAGGAACTTCTTCTCCACAGCTCATAAAACGGAGGAAAGGGTCCTGAAAGATATTGTTAATAGAAATGTTATACCTACAGACAAAAATCAGAAGATACAACTAACGATTTACTTTAAAACCAAAAAACGGCCAGCCTACTCATGAGAAACTCTCTAGACACGGAGCAGAACGATCTAAAAGAGACAAACGTCGTCTATGCCTTCAAATGCCCACTTGGGGACTATAAGCTTCAAAAAACTCAGTATATAGGCAAGACAACAACATCTCTTTCCAGGCGTTTAACGATGCATAAGCAACAGGGCTCCATTAAGGAACATATATTCTCTTCCCACAACCAAACCATCACCAGAGAAATCTTAGCAAACAACACAGAAATCATTGATAGATACAGCGACAGCAGGCGGCTTGACATCTGCGAGGTACTACACATCAAGAAGTCAACACCAGCAATCAACAGCCAATTAACGCACAACTATATTCTACCCACTTGAAGACTCCGCTCCAATATAGAAACATCAAGAAATATGGGCCAATAGGCCTTCTGCAGTTCTATTTGTACCCAACTTCTGCAAAATCTATACCCATTGTTCCGTGTTCTTTGTTTTGTTGAAAGCTTGTTTTTCACCCCTCTATTGTACTACATCACCTCACCCAAATGCAGGTATAAGAGCCAATGCTGTTTAGCCATAAGTTCAGTCATAAGTTGTGTTTGGATAAACTAAAGTCTTTGAAAATGTAATAAGTTTTACGAAATGCGCTCAAGTGTCGCGTCAGACTAGAAATAAAAATGAATTTTGGAGAATTGATTTTTCATTTACCATCACCAGTAAAAAGAAACACAAGGAAAATCGAGAAAATTCGTGTTAGAATTATTAGGCTTACTTTTTCGGTCATATTTAATAATATATGTCTACAGGAAAGACTGCTACCAAAAATCATTCTCTCGCCTTGGTTGTCCTTTGCATTTCATCAACTCTGCCTACTCTCAAGCTAAACGAAATTTCATTCATCCTAAACCTGCTTCCAACAGTAGTAGCACTGTACTATGCCTTCCCTTCATATCTGAACTCAAAACTTTTACCAATACCTTTCGTCTTCTTGACATTAAACTCGCCTTTCGACAAACTAACACACTTCGTAGCAATCTAGTTCACACTGCTCCTCCTGCTTCAAATGCTGCTGGTGTCTACTCTATTTCCTGTTCATCTTGTCCTCTCCAATACTTTGGCGAAACTGGCCGTACACTGAATGACAGACTTAAAGAACACAAGAGAAGTGTTAAGTCTGCAGACACTAACAATGCTCTCTTCTGCCATGTGAGGGATTCTAATCATCCCATTGATTGGTCTTCCTCCAAAATAATCTTTCCTGCCTCTACTCTTCACAGACGCCGTCTTGTAGAATCGGCTCTTATACACAAAGTACCCAACATGAACATGAGTCCTGGCTTTGTTGCTGTGGACTCTTCCCTTTCACAGTACATACTCAAATGCTCTAATCTTTCTAACAAACGTGACTTAACATAAGCTTACCCCTTCCATTTATCTTTCTTTCTCTTTCCTTTTCTTTCTCTCTTCTCCTACGCTCCCTTGCTATCCACTTCTTATTCCTATTACTTTTCCTTCGGTGGTTATAATGGGAGCTGCCTCGTATGGGCCAATAGACCTTCTGCAGTTCTCATTATTACTACTATTCTCTACACCTTACTTTCCTCCTCACCTCTCTCTTGCCTATTTATTACCCGTTCTCTACCTCCTCATCACAAGCGACTTGAGAATGGTCCAGGACGGACCGAAACGTCGTCGTCCCTTCAACTTCTAGTGTGTGGTCTGGTCAACACTGCTACCAAATATACTAGGATATATATATATATATATATATATATATATATATATATATATATATATATATATATATATATATATATATATTCTATATATATATATATATATATATATATATATATATATATATATATATATATATATATATATATATATTTTTTTTTTTTTTTTTTTTTAAAAAACCTAGAAGGGGTACCACCTCTGGTGCAAGTGTAGGGACCCATAGCCTCGGAGAAGAAATAAAGAGTACTCAGAGAAGACCTTGTGGATCCTCACTGAACACTTTGATATTTTCTTCTCCTACCACCCCTATTCTTTTGGTGTGTGTGTATATTTATCTAACTTTATTTGAAAATGTCATTACACAAAAAAGTTACAGTATTGATTACATGCAGGGTACAAGGCTGCTTGTCACAAGTTGAAAAGCTCCTCCAGCTCCTCAGATGGCGGGCAGGAACCATGGATGCAGTGAGCATTTCCTCTCTGGATTGCCACACTGAGGCGCTGAAAAAGAAAACTGGCAGCTCTAGGGTCTCTAGTTGTTTCGATTAGCTTAGACCCCAACTCCTTCAAAAAGCTAGCAGCACTTTTACCCCAGGCACCAAGTGTCTCTGAGGCAATGGGGACAAAATTGTAGTGGTGCTCAAGGTCTCTGTATTTACGTGACTTGGCCGCTTCCCGGTGATTGGCAGCTCCTCCTGCTTGAGTAGCACTGAAGTCAACATAGGTATTGGCTAAAGTTGAGACGCAAGTGTAGTCCCACACCAACTGTCTACCATTCTTCCAGGGGTTCACCGTGATTCCATCTGGGCGACCGACAGGCTCATTAGAGTTGTGGGACATTAGGTACCGGGGCTCTCTCTCTGCTGGACAGCCGGCTGTGGTAAGGCTTCTCTTAATAATGTCATTGACCTCGCCGTGTCTTGCATGCCATCCTCCTGTCCTTTGGCAGAGAAGGCCATGCCGTCCGTACCTGTCGGCCTCTGCCTCGCCGCAAATACACCTGTATTCGGTGTGGATTGGGGCAGCGAGACGGAGAGCCACGGCAATTCGAGGGCCTGCGGTGTGAGACGAGTGCCGGTTGCTGACATTGGGATTGCTAATAGGAAATCACCTGCATGGGGAGCTGCTACTGCTCTAAGTCGGGCAGTGTCATGTGGTGTTGTCGCAGCTTCTAGCAAAGTCGCAGCTTCTTGGTCGGCAATGGGGCGATCCCAGCTGGATTGCTTATGGGCTTCAGAAGGCAGTGGTTGGGGTGCTGGTCCTGCGAGAGAGACCCATTTGGTTGTGCAGTCTGTGAAGCTGGGATCATGTACCCCTGCCTGTTGAACTAGGTGCTCAGGTAGGATTTCCTTCACCAAGTTGTCAGACCCCACTGAAGAGGACAGGAACGCTGGTACAGCAATTTGTGTTGCTGTGCGCACGCCAAGGCCCCCGAGTCTGACAGGAAGGGAGGCCTGTTTCCACTGCGAGTTGCTGAGGGAAAGATTGAGGGCTTTTTCTAGTGTTGATTTCAGCAAGCT
>WNGS01042291.1:0-10319 GCA_020271785.1 Procambarus virginalis | reverse complement strand
TTGCCCAAACCCATTCTGCAGTTTTCAAAATATCCCCACATTCTAAATTCAACGATTGAGCTATATTTTGGAGCCAAATTCTGGCTCTCTGCACTTATTCGCAGTTTGAAATTACGAATTTTTACAGTAAATATGCCAATTTCTGAGAGCAGCGAGGGTAACATTTTGCCCAACCCCCCTGCAGTTTTAAAATATATCCAAACATCCCAAATTCGACCCTTGAGCTATATTTTGGAGCCAAATTCTGGCTCTCTGCACGTATTCGCAGTTTGAAATTACGAATTTTTATACCGAAATATGCCAAATAATGAGCGACGATGGGTCAATTTTGCCCAAACCCCCCTGCAGTTTTAAAATATATCACAAACTTCCCAAATTTGACCCTTGAGCCATGTTTTGGAGCCAAATTCTGGCTCCCTGCACGTATTCGCAGTTTGAAATTACGACTTTTTATACCGAAAATATGCATATTACTGAGAGCGGTGATGGGTCACATTTTGCCCAACCCCCCTGCAGTTTTAAAATATATCACAAACATCCCAAATTCGACCATTGAGCCATATTTTGGAGCTTAAATTCTGGCTCTCTGTACGTATTCGCAGTTTAAAATAAGATTTACATACCGAAAATATGCCAATTACTGAAAGCGGCGATGGATCACATTTAGCCCAAACCCTCCCTCCAGTTTTCAAATATCCCAAACATCCCAAATTCGACGATTAAGCCATATCTTGGAGCCAAATTATGGCTCTGCATGTATTCGCAGTTTGAAATTACGAATTTTATACCGAAAATGTGCCAATTACTGAGAGCAGCGATGGGTCACATTTGCCCAAACCCCCCTGCAGTTTTCAAAATATCCCAATCATCCCAAATTCTTAGCTTGAGCCATATTTGGGACCCAAATTCTGGCTCTCTGCACATATTCGCAGTTTGAAATTATGATTTTTATACCGAAAATATGCCAATTACTGAAAGCGTCGATAGATCATATTTAGCCCAAATCCTCCCCGCAGTTTTCAAAATATCCCGAACATCCCAAATGCGACGCTTGAACCATATTTTGAGCCAAATTCTGGCTCTCTGAACGTATTCGCAGTTTGAAATTACGACTTTTTATACCGAAAATATGCCAATTACTGAGCGCGGCGATGGGTCACATTTTGCCCAAACCCACCCTGAAGTTTTCAAAATATCCTAAACTTCCAAAATTCGAAGATTGAGCCATATTTGAGAGCCAAATTCTGGCTCTCTGCACATATTCGCAGTTTGAAATTACGAATTTTTATACCGAAAATATGCCAAATACTGAGAGCGACGTTGGGTCACATTTTGCCCAAACCCCCCTGCAGTTTTAAAATATATCACAAACTTCCCAAATTCGACCCTTGAGCCATGTTTTGGAGCCAAATTCTTACTCTCTGCACGTATTCGCAGTTTGAAATTACGATTCTTTATACCGAAAATATGCCAATTACTGAAAGCAGGATAGATCGCATTTTGCCCAAACCCTCCCTGCAGTTTTCAAAATATCCCAAACAACCCAAATTCGAAGCTTGAGCCATATTTGGAGCCAAATTCTGGCTCTCTGCACATAATCGCAGTTTAAAATTACGATTTTTTATACCGAAAATATGCCAATTACTGAGAGCGGTGATCGGTCACATTTTGCCCAAACCCCCCTGCAGTTTGAAAATATATCACAAACATCCCAAATTCGACCATTGAGCCATATTTTGGAGCCAAATTCTGGCTCTCTGTACGTATTCGCAGTTTTAAATTATGATTTTTATACCGAAAATATGCCAATTACTGAGAGCGGCGATGGATCACATTTAGCCCAAACCCTCCCTGCAGTTTTTAAAATATCCCAAACATTCCAAATGGACGCTTGAGCCATATTTTGGAGCCAAATTCTGGCTCTCTGCACGTATTCGCAGTTTGAAATTACGAATTTTTATAAAGAAAATATATCAATTACTGAGAGCGGCGATGGGTCACATTTTGCCCAAACCCCCACTGCAGTTTTCAAAATATCTAAAACATCCCAAATTCGATGATTGAGCCATATTTTGGAGCCAAATTCTGGCTCTCTGCACGTATTCGCAGTTTGAATTTACGAATTTTTATACCGAAAATATGCCAATTACTGAGAGCGGCGATGGGTCATATTTTGCCCAAACCCATTCTGCAGTTTTCAAAATATCCCAAACATTCTAAATTCAACGATTGAGCTATATTTTGGAGCCAAATTCTGGCTCTCTGCACTTATTCGCAGTTTGAAATTACGAATTTTATACAGTAAATATGCCAATTTCTGAGAGCAGCGATGGGTAACATTTTGCCCAAACCCCCCTGCAGTTTTAAAATATATCTCAAACATCCCAAATTCGACCCTTGAGCCATATTTTTCAGCCAAATTCTGGCTCTCAGCACGTATTCGCAGTTTGAACTTACGACTTTTTATACCCAAAATATGCTAATTACTGAGAGCGGCGATGGGTCTCATTTTGCCCAAACTCTCCCTGCAGTTTTCAAAATATCCCAAACATCCAAAATTCGTCGCTTGAGCCATGTTTTGGAGCCAAGAAGTCTAAGAAGTATATATATATACGTGCAGAGAACGTATTTTGCAGTACATCTGTATTTAATGTTGCCTCCTCCGCATCAGCTCTAATGCGGCTGAAACGTCGAAATATGCAATAAAAACAGGGTTTCTCTCCTAATCAATATTTTAGTCGCAATTGTAACGAGGTACGAATGGTTGATTGAAAATAATGCATTTAATAGGAATTTGCAATTAATTACGCGTATACATCAGATTTGTCCAATATGTAATGACTTAATAACAATAAACTGACAATCCTCAAAAACGTGGGAAAAACGACGAGATAGATTTGTCGCATATGTAATGAATTAATAACAATAAACTGGCAATCCTTAAAAACGTGGGAAATACGACGAGATAGTCCATTATTTGTTCAAATCACACAAATCAATGTGTTTTCATTAGAATTAACTAAAATGTTCCAGATTTTCCGTGTATGTTACAGAAAGAAGTTTTGTATGTTACAGAAAGCTGCAAAAACAGCTCTAATGCGGCTGAAACGTCGAAATATGCAATAAAATCAGGGTTTCTCTCATTGGGTACGGATTGTCAGTTTATTGTTATTAATTCATTACATATGCGACAAATCTGATGTTTACGCGTAATTAATTGCAAATTCACATTAAATACATTATTTAAATCAACCATTCGTACCTCGTTACAATAGCGAGTAAGATATTGATTAGGAGAGAAACCCCTGTTTTTATTGCATGTTTCGACGTTTCAGCCGCATTAGAGCTGATGCGGAGTCTGATTAGAGCTAAAACAGCTCTAATGCGGCTGAAACGTCGAAATATGCAATAAAAACAGGGTTTCTCGCCTAATCAATGTCCTACTCGCTACTTTACCGATATACAAATGGTTGATTGAAAATAATGTATTTAATGTGCATTGCAATGTTGATTGATTGAAAATAATGTATTTAATGTGAATTGGCAATTAATTACTCGTATACATCAGATTTTGTCGCATATGTAATGAATTAATAACAATAACGAGATAGTCCATTATTCGTTCATATCACAAAAATCAATGTGTTTTCATTAGAATTAACTGAAATGTTCCAGATTTTCCGTGTATGTTTCAAAAAGAAGATGTACTGCAAAAACAGCTCTAATGCGGCTGAAACGTCGAAATATGCAATAAAATCAGGGTTTCTCTCATTGGGTACGGATTGTCAGTTTATTGTTATTAATTCATTACATATGCGACAAATCTGATGTTTACGCGTAATTAATTGCAAATTCACATTAAATACATTATTTAAATCAACCATTCGTACCTCGTTACAATAGCGAGTAAGATATTGATTAGGAGAGAAACCCCTGTTTTTATTGCATGTTTCGACGTTTCAGCCGCATTAGAGCTGATGCGGAGTCTGATTAGAGCTAAAACAGCTCTAATGCGGCTGAAACGTCGAAATATGCAATAAAAACAGGGTTTCTCTCCTAATCAATATCTTACTCGCTAATTTAACGACGTACGAATGGTTGATTGAAATAATGTATTTAATGTGAATTTGCAATCAATTACGCGAATACATCTGATTTGTCGCATGTGTGATGAATTAATAACAATAAACTGACAATCTGTATCCAAGGAGAGAAACCCTGATTTTATTGCATATTTCGACGTTTCAGCCGCTAGGCTGGACGGTAGAGCGACGGTCTCGCGTCATGCAGGTCGGCGTTTAATCCCCGACCGTCCAAGTGGTTGGAGCACCATTCCTTCCCCTCGTCCCGTCCCAAATCCTTATCCTGATCCCTTCCCAGTGCTATATAGTCGTAATGACTTGGTGCTTTCCCCTTGATAGTTCCCTTCCCTTCATACATGGCATACTTTCGGTATAAAAATTCGTAATTTCAAACTGCGATTACGTGCCGAGAGCCAGAATTTTGCTCCAAAATATGGCTCAAGCTTCGAATTTGGGATGTTTGGGATATTTTAAAAACTGCAGGGAGGGTATTCGCAGTTTTAAATTGAGAATTTTTATACCGAAAATATGCCTATTACTAAAAGCGGCGATGGATCACATTTTGCCCAAACCCTTCCTGCAGGTTTTAAAATATCCCATACATCCCAAATGCGACGCTTGAGCCAAATTTTGGAGCCAAATTCTGGCTCTTTGCCCGTATTCGCAGTTTGAAATTACGACTTTTTATACCGAAAATATGCCAATTACTGAGAGCGGCGATGGGTCACATTTTGCCCCCCCCCTGCCGTTTTAAAATATATCACAAACATCTTAAATTCGACCCTTGACCCATATTTTGGAGCTAAATTCTGGCTCTCTGCACGTATTCGCAGTTTGAGATTACGAATTTTTATACCGAAAATATGCCAATTACTGAAAGCAGCGATGGATTACATTTTTCCCAAACCCTCGCTGCAGTTTTCAAAATATCCCAAAATTCCCGAATTCGACGCTTCAGCCATATTTTGGAGACAAGTTCTGGCTCTCAGCACGTATTCGCAGTTCGAAATTACGATATTTTATACCGAAATTATGCCAATTACTGAGAGCGGCGATGGGTCACATTTTGCCCGAACCCTCCCTGCAGTTTTCAAAAAATCCGAAACATCCCAAATTCGACCCTTGAGCCATATTTTGGAGCCAAATTCTGGCTCTCTGCATGTATTCGCAGTTTGAAATTACGACTTTTATACCGAAAATATGCCAATTACTGAAAGCAGCGAGGGATCGCATTTTGCCCAAACCCTCCCTGCAGTTTTCAAAATATCCCAAACATCCCAAATTCGACGCTTGAACCATATTTTGGAGCCAAATTCTGGCTCTCTGCACGTATTCGCAGTTTGAAATTACGAAATTTTATACCGAAAATATGCCAATTACTGAGAGCGGCGATGGGTCATATTTTTCCTAAATCCCAAATGTAGTTCAGCAATTGGCATATTTTCGGTTTAAAAGTCGTAATTTCATACTGCGAATATTTTCGCAGTATTAAATTGCATATTTTCGGTATAAAAATTCGTAATTTCAAACTTCAAATACGTGCCGAGAGCCAGAATTTGGCTCCAAAATATGGCTCAAGCGACGAATTTGGGATGTTTGGGATATTTTGAAAACTGCTGGGAAGGTTTGGGCAAAATGTGACCCATCGTCGCTCTCAGTAATTGGCATATTTTCGGTATAAAAATTCGTAATTTCAAACTGTGAATAAATGCCGTGAGCCAGAATTTAGCCCCAAAATATGGATCAAGCGTCGAACTTGGGTTGTTTGGAATATTTTGAAACTGCAGGGAGGGTTTGGGCTAAATGTGACCCATCGCCGCATTCAGTAATTGGCATATTTTCGGTATAAAAATCTTAATTTAAAACTGCGAATACGTACAGAGAGCCAGAATATGGCTCCAAAATATGGCTCAAGGGTCGCATTTGGGATGTTTGGGATATTATAAAAACTGCAGGGAGGGTTTGGGCTAAATGTGACCCATCGCCGCTTTCAGTAATTTATTCTTTGCCTCGTGTGGGGGTTGAATGTAGACACAGATGTTGGCTCGTTGATTTATTGGCTAAGGCAACAAGATATATATCTGGCCAGCCGAGGTCCTCACTACTGTCGGTCTGTGGAGCTGACTGCCTACCTTAAGCATGGCTGGTGGCTGAGAATCTGGCATGACGTCAGAGGCTTACTCGGCTGTGATTGGTTATGTACCAAACTGGCGGGGAATTTGAACCTTGTTGAAACATTAAAGAAACGTAGGAGAACATCAACTCGGAGTATTGAGCAGGTTGTTACCGTTGACGTTCACCGTGACCAAGGCCAGGAAGAGTCACCGACACGTAGCGAGGGCACGGTACGAACTGTGAGTGGGGATCATGGTACCGAGAACAGTGATAAGGTATGGTGGGATATTGTGGAACATGGACAGAGTCGTGACGCGAGTGCAAATATTAAACTTAGATTTCGGAAAGGGAAAGACGACACTAAATTAGTGTCAAGTGAGGTTACGATGGATAAAGGGTGATTTTTGGTTTCTCTCATATCACATTCGGGACGCCTGTTAACTTTAATTGTGCTACTTTGAACGTTAATGGGCTCAATTGTCGAAATAAACAGTTGCAGCTGTAAAAAAAAAAAAAAAAAAAAAAAAAAAAAAAAAAAAAAAAAAAAAAAAAAAAAAAAAAAAAAAAAAAAAAAATTGTGGCTTATTTGCATCATGGTGAATAGACCTTGTTAGGAACAATGTAATCAGTTGTTTGTGTAGTCGACACTTATCCCGAACAGTCGGAAATATTGTAAATTGTTAAGACAAACTTTGGAAGGAAAGATGGCAATATCATATAAAATTATGCATATATGATTATATTGTATTTTATTAAATAAAGATAAAAAAAATTACTGAGAGCGGCGATGGTTCACGTTTTACCCAAACCCCCCTGCAGTTTCAAAATATCCGAAACATCTCAAATTCGACCCTTGACCCATATTTTGGAGCCAATTCTGGTTCTCTGCATGTATTCGCAGTTTGAAATTACGACTTTTATACCGAAAATATTCCAATTACTGAGAGCGGTGATGGGTCACATTTTGCCCAAATACCCCTGCAGTTTTCAAAATTTCCGAAACATCTCAAATTCGACCCTTGAGCCATAATTTGGATCCACATTCTGGCTCTCTGCACGTATTCGCAGTTTGAAATTACGATTTTTTATACCGAAAATATGCCAATTACTGAAAGCAGGGATGGATCGCATTTTGCCCAAACCCTCCCTGCAGTTTTCAAAATATCCCAAACATCCCAAATTTGACGCTTGAGCCATATTTTGGAGCCAAATTCTGGCTCTCTACACGTATTCGCAGTTTGAAATTACGAATTTGTATACCGAAAATATACCAAATACTGATCGCGGCGATGGATCACATTTTGCCCAAACCCCCCTGCAGTTTTTAAATATATAACAAACATCCCAAATTCGACCCTTGAGCCATGTTTTGAGCCAAATTCTGGCTCTCTGCACGTATTCGCTGATTGAAATTACGAATTTTTATACCGAAAATATGCCAATTACTGCAAGCGGCGATGGATCACATTTAGCCCAAAACCTCCATGCAGTTTTCAAATTATGCCAAACATCCCAAATTCGACGCTTGAACCATATTTTGGAGCCAAATTCTGGCTCTCCGCACGTATTCGCAGTTTGAAATTGCGAATTCTTATACCGAAAATATGCCAATTACTGAGAGCGGCGATGAGTCATATTCTGCGTAAACCCCCGCTGCAGTTTTCAAAATATCCCAAACATTCCATATTCGACGATTGAACCATATTCCCCCATATTCGATTGAACCCCCTGCAGTTTTCAAAATATCACAAACACCCCAAATTCGACGCTTGAACCATATTTTGAAGCCAAATTCTGGCTCTCTGCACGTATTCGCAGTTTTAAATTACAAAATTTTATACCGAAAATATGCCAATTACTGAGAGCGGCGATGGGTCATATTTTGCTTAAATCCCCACTGCAGTTTTCAAAAATATCCCAAACATTCCAAATTCGACGATTGAACCATATTTTGGAGGCAAATTCTGGCTCTCTGCACTTATTCACAGTTTGATATTACGACGGAATGGCGTGGTGACCACCGGCCAGGTCGGACGCTCCTGAGGTCTCTCCGCACTGGCTAGTGTTTACGTTGGGTGATTGCTGGTTTGCCCTGCTGGTGGTGGTCTGCCACTGACAGGGTGACGTTTGCTTAGCCATGGGACTTCTCGCCCCCCAGTGAAGAGGACATTGTCGGCTGGTCTGGCGTTTACGGTACCAGTAGACCATCCATTGGTTGGTGTCGCCCTGGTGGACGTGCTTCATGTGCAGCTGTCGGGCCTGGTGGGCATCCAGCTGCTTCAGGGCAACCGTGCTGTGGTAAAGTTCCGCCTCCAGGCTGCCTTTCAGGCGTTTCTCGAGCGGTGTGAGGGGCGTGTTTACCCTCTCCTGATACTGCTGGCTCCGTTAAGGTAGTGAATCTTAGTGTCACCTTGACGTCTGTGGCGGTGCATGGCGCCCCCTTCGAATTTCAGGACGGCTTTTTGACCTCCTGTTTCGAACGGTTTGGGACAGTGTTAAGTGTTCGTTGGAACAGGGTCGTTGCCGGGCACTGTGTTGGTATGCTTGACGGCTCCCGCACCCTGACGATGTCGCTGAAGTGTAGTGTTCCGTCGTCGATATCCGTGTTGGGATACACGCTCCACTGCCAGTATCGGGGTCAACCGCGCACCTGTTATCGGTGTGGTCACGAGGGTCATCTGGCTGCAGCGTGCGACGTGGGAGCAGCTGGTCGGGTGCATGTTTTTCGTGCGGAGGATTTCCCACCCTTGTTACTTTCGGACGGTTCTGAGGATGGAGTGGGTACTGTGCCTGCGGCGCCTGGTTGCCTGTCTGCTGCTCCGCCTGTTGAGGTGAATTCTACGGCCTGCACGACCCGTCTGGTGCCTGCTGTGGCCCCTGGGGATGTTGAGCCGGTGTGTGTGGGTGTTGGGCCGTCGCCTGAGCTGCGTGTTGTGCAGGATGTCCCGGTGGAGGTCCATGTCCCGCCTGTGGATGTGATACCGGCTCCCGGGAATACGGGTTCTGCTGTTTTAGAGGGGGTGCTTCGGCAGGGAGAGGTGCCTGCCGTGCCTGTGTGTGCTGGCAACTGTAGTTCTGCTCTTTCCATCCCTTTGCAGAAGCGTGCGCGTCGGTGTTCTGAGGCTGTTTCCCAGGATGATGTGGACAGTGTGGGTGATGTGGCCTCTGTGGACTCTTCGGACAGTGCTGGTGTGACCTGTGTGGATGTGAAGATGGTGGCCGTGCCTGCGGCGGCGGGCTGGGCGTGGTGTGGTGCGACCTGTCTCGAAGCGTTCACGGCGGGCTCGGAGTGTGTCTCCCCCTCGTGGTGTGCCTTGGGAGGAGGTGGGGGAGTATGATGATCTGGCGCCCCCCGAGGATGTGGTGCTGTGCGAGACTCCGAGGATTGGTGCTGTGAGAGACTCCGAAGTTGCTACCTGTGCCTCTCCTCCTGCGTCTCCTGCTGTTGGATCTCCGCAGTGGGGGGTGTCCCTGATGATCGGGACCTCGTCGTGATGTTGCGGAAAGATGTGTGCGGGGGGCCTCGGGTCCTGTGCCCGGTGGTGGGGTCGGTGCCGCGCCTGCATCCCCTGCTGTATCCCCTCCTTCCTTGCTCCGGTCTGGGGATTGCCTGGTTCCGTCTGCTGGAGTCGTGCCCTGTGAGGGTCCGGAGTTGGGCCCTTATCGAGATGCCCGGGTGCTTCCGATCCCGTGGTGCTCGTCCACTATCTGGGTGTCGCGGGTGAAGGAGTTTGTGTATCGGGTGCCGGATAGGATGTCTCAGCCGAGGGCGCTGCCTAGTGGCCGGCTGCCCGTTGACGAGCGGGTGATTTGGGAAGCGTACTGCTTGCGCTTTCCGATATACAAGTTTCCGGAGAAGTATTAGTTCCCGTCTTGCACACACTGCTAAGCCGTGCGTGGCTGCCACCGTGACCGCGACGCCCCGCCCCCCGGTGCGGGGTGTCTCCTCTAACGTTCGACTCAGTTTTCGCCGCCTCTCCTCTCTCTACGGCCCATCACATCTACGCTTTTGACTTTCTTCTCATCCTAACCGTCAACGCATCTCCTTACGTCTGTCCTGGTGCAGTCATCGGGAGGGTTAACCCTTCATGCAAACTGCACTATTCTCAAGAAGAAGAAGAA
>WNGS01042280.1:0-16049 GCA_020271785.1 Procambarus virginalis | reverse complement strand
ATATGCACGTACATAAATATATATGCACATCTCACATTCGCTCAAAAAACATGCCTCCCCTACACCTTACTGTAGCATATAACAAATTCAAATATTCATTCAGTAAAAGCAAGTCTCTCATGTTTTAAAATAAGACCTTCTGCAGTCATCTTGTTGTCTGACGTCATCATCCCTAATGCCCTGTAAGCCGCCAATAAGCTTCCAGCCAACGTGCTAATGCCGGTCCTATAGGAGGTTCACACATAAGTGTGAACTCTTAATCACTACCAATGTCTTAACTGTACTCTGTAACATCATAGGCGATATTCGTCTACATTGGCTCGTATTTTCGCTCATTGCTCCTATTTTTCTGTTATTCATAAACCCGATCAAACCATCCTAACCAAACCTAACCTAACCTAACTTATTATTTATAACAAACAAATACATTCTACAGACCAGTTGCTGACATTGTTTAGTGACATCACGAAAAGCTACCTCGGGTATAGGGATGAGGTATTGTTGGCCATTAGCGTATAAGTGACAAGGTATCACAGCACCTGACTTGTCAAACTATGTGTGACGTCACCAGATGACCAATGCGGCTTTAGCGTCCTAGCTACTGACATGCACATTTGGTGTTATTATTCAAAAATGGATAGACTAGCCATCCCCCACCTAACCTAATCAGAGGTTTAAGAATTTACATTTTAGTCATCTGCAACTGTAATCATTATACATTGATAAGTTCAAAATTAAAATAAATGCCCAAATGTCATACTGTAATTTAAGAAGAATTGTATGTCTAGCTGCACAGTAGGTAAGTTATCCTAATATCCGTCCTCATCTAGGGCTGGAGAATAAAAATGTCATACATATATATTATTTTACTCTCAAAACATAGTTTGCATTTTAGTGATATGGCGAAATATGTATTTCACGTTAGAAAGAGCGATAAACTAGATGCCTATTGCAATAATCGCCCAAGTGTGGCTACTGCTGCTTCATTGCAGAGGAAGAGCAACATTTAAGTTCCTCAGGCATTTTCATAAACTCAGGAATTTCTTACAGTAACAGCATTTATGCAGTGTTGTATATAAATTATGCACTTTATACTACACGAAAATGTTTTCGCGTACATCTGGCAACTCAGTACAGTGAAAAACAAATGCGTCTGAAGATGTATTCTCAAGTTCAATAAAAAACACAACTTAACCCCTCCCATCCCACTACAACCAGCACTAACATTTCCTCTCCATTCCAAATCTAACCCAACCTAGATCTAACTAGCAGTAACATATCCCCATCCTTGTATGAATATTCCCTAACCTAGTCCTATCAGGGTCCAATCCTATAGAAAGCGAAGCCAGACTAGTCCATCCTACCTTTCCTAACGTATCCTACTCCAGCCAGCACAACCATATGCCATCCTACAATCAAAACTAAACCTAACCTATCCTCCAACCCAAACCTAACCTAACCTAACCTAACCTAACTGACTAGTACTACCACATCCTATCCTCCAATCCTAACCTAACCTATCCTCCAACCCAAACCCAACCTAACCTAACCTAACTTACTAGTACTACCACATCCTATCCTCCAATCCTAACCTAACCTACGCTCCAACCCAAACCTAACCTAACCTAACCTAACCTAACCTAACCTAACCTAACTTACTAGTACTACCACATCCTATCCTCCAATCCTAACCTAACCTATCCTCCAACCCAAACCTAACCTAACCTAACCTAACCTAACTGACTAGTATTACCACATCCTATCCTCCAATCCTAACCTAACCTATCCTCCAACCCAAACCTATCCTAACCTAACCTAACTGACTAGTATTACCACATCCTATCCTCCAACCCAAACCTAACCTATCCTAACCTCCAATCGAAACTGGAGCTAAACTAGTTCAGACCGGCTAGTTCAAGATATAACTACTCCTATCCTACAACCGCACCTAACCTATCCAATCCCAATCCTAACCTATCACAGGCGTGCTTGTCCTTCTTTTAATTATATCAAGGGTTGTATATTGCACATTTTATCATTTAAAAAGAAATTAGAGCTGACCAGGTAAAAAACACAAAGCATCCTATGACGCATCCTATGTTACTCTCTTGTAAGCCTCTCCCACATTCAGCAGACAATATAATGCAATAGGTAAAGATAAATACAGTTATACATTTTAGTGTTTATTATTACACACATAAAAATATGCATGTATTCAAATATACAGAGCCTTATAAAGGCAATATTTAAAAAAAAAATAAACCAGAGGGTGATAACATTAACTAAAATAATCGCCTAGATACCTTATTTTCTTTTTTTTCTTTATTTTGCGGGTAGTCATCTGCCATTATCCTTTTAAAATCTGGATCGTCCTCCCATCGCTGTGCATATTGGGAAGGAGAATTGCTACTACTACTGCTGACGCAAGTTCGTATAAACGACGCATCCCTCAAATCCCTATTCTTCAAATTCGCTTGTTCTACATTAAGACTTTCGTTACCAAGGTTATAAAAATATCATCATCGCTGTCTGATATCGTTTGCACTACTATGCTCTTAGATGTGGAAGGTCCCTGTAAATTGAAGTAACCTGGGAGGGAGAAGCAATAGTTTTCATAGGGCGTGCACCGTTACTTCTCACATAGGGGGTTGACCTTCTTAATTTTCTCCTTACTGCCCTGCTCCTCCTACTGGGGGTTATCGTAGGTGATCCATACGTGGGCGTATCCCACACGCGCCAAGGACCCCCAGCTGTAGTGGCAGGAGCATCCTGAGACAACTCCGCATTTTCAAGCAGGTACATGTTAGGAGTTTTCTTTATAGACGTTGCTAAGATACTCGGGGATGAGGGTGTAGAATCCAACTCGGCGATTACTGGAGTAGATGTTTGACGAGCGCACAAGGCTGGCTCGTCAGAAAACAGGGGGTTTAGAGTCAGGTCCGGTATAGACTCATCCGTCAATTGCTGCTGTTGATGTTGTTGGTCAGGGTCACATTCTCCCGCAGGCAGTGACGAAGTCAGGTTTAAGGAGGAATAAGATGTCCTCTCAAACAGTAAAGACCCTGAGCGTTTGTTTACAGGATTTAAGTTGGTCTGTGTAGATTTTGTAGCATAGGTCGGGTTGGGGGTGGTCTCCTTCGCAGCAGTAACAGTAGCAGCAGATGGTAAGTTAGAATTTTCAGGTGAGCTTAAGTTCTGGGCGGCAGTTGGAGCAGTAGAATTTTCAGGTGAGCTTAAGTTCTGGGCGGCAGTTGGAGTAGTAGAATTTTCAGGTGAGCTTAAGTTCTGGCCGGCAGCTGGAGTACTGGTCGAAGACCCCGAAAGGAAAGCCGTTATAGTTTCAGGGGTTAGGTTTGTTGCAGATATGATGGCCGGACCCATGATGACATATATATTCCCAGCAGATGAGAACTGGGCACCTCCCTTAATAATTTCTGAAAATATGAGAAGAAAAGGTGACATGAGTTTTCTATATCAATAACCTCATACGTATATATATATACATATATATATATATATATATATAATATATATATATAATATATATATATATATATATATATATATATAATCTTTAAGTAATCAAAACTAAAAATAACAATGTATATGTATATATTACATTAGTCACTATGCTCACCATTGAAATTCTCCATTTCTTCAGCCGCAAGCAGTAGAATGCCGAGAAGAGTAGCTAGCGTAGTTGAGTGTCGTATTTCATCCCCGATTGATTGATGATTGATGAAGATTAAGCCACCCAAGAGGTGGCACGGGCATGAATAGCCCGTAAGTGGTGGCCCTTTTGAGCCATTACCAGTATCAAGAGATGATACTGGAGATCTGTGGAGGCGCAACTGCACCCTGCGTGACGGGAGATGACTCCCGGACCAAATGGTGACCAAATGATGATTTCATCCCCGATTGATTGATTGATGAAGATTAAGCCACCCAAAAGGTGGCACGGGCATGAATAGCCCGTAAGTGGTGGCCCTTTTGAGCCATTACCAGTATCAATAGATGATACTGGAGATCTGTGGAGGTGCGACTGCACCCTGCGTGACGGGAGACGTCTCCCGGACCAAATGGTGACCAAATGGTGTTTCATCCCCGATTGATAAAGATTAAGCCACCCAAGAGGTGGCACGGGCATGAATAGCCCGTAAGTGGTGGCCCTTTTGAGCCATTACCAGTATCAAAGATGATACTGGAGATCTGTGGAGGCGCAACTGCACCCTGCGTGACGGAGATGACTCCCGGACCAAATGGTGACCAAATGATCGTTTCATCCCCGATTGATTGATTGATGAAGATTAAGCCACCCGAAAGGTGGCACGGGCATGAATAGCCCGTAAGTGGTGGCCCTTTTGAGCCATTTCCAGTATCAAGAGCTGATACCGGAGATCTGTGGAGGTGCAACTGCACCCTGCGTGACGGGAGATGACTCCCGCGTTTCATCCCCTGTTGTTAAAGATTAAGCCACCCAAGAGGTGGCACGGGCATGAATAGCCCGTAAGTGGTGGCCCTTATGAGCCATTAACAGTATCGAGAGATGATACTGGAGATCTGTGGAGGTGCGACTGCACCCTGCGTGACGGGAGATGTCTCCCGGACCAAATGGTGACCAAATGGTGAGTTTCATCCCCGATTGATTGATAAAGATTAAGCCACCCAAGAGGTGGCACGGCATGAATAGCCCGTAAGTGGTGGCCCTTATGAGCCATTAACAGTATCGAGAGATGATACTGGAGATCTGTGGAGGTGCGACTGCACCCTGCGTGACGGGAGATGTCTCCCGGACCAAATGGTGACCAAATGGTGGTTTCATCCCCGATTGATTGATGATTGATGAAGATTAAGCCACCCAAAAGGTGGCACGGGCATGAATAGCCCGTAAGTGGTGGCCCTTTTGAGCCATTATCAGTATCAATAGATGATACTGGAGATCTGTGGAGGTGCGACTGCACCCTGCGTGACGGGAGATGTCTCCCGGACCAAATGGTGACCAAACGTGTTTCATCCCCGATGATGATGAAGATTAAGCCACCCAAAAGGTGGCACTGGCATGAATAGCCCGTAAGTGGTGGCCCTTTGAACCATTACCAGTATCAAGAGCTGATACTAGAGATCTGTGGAGGTGCGACTGCACCCTGCGTGACGGGAGATGTCTCCCGTGCGTGTTTCATCCCCGATTGATTGATTGATGAAGATTAAGCCACCCAAAGGTGGCACGGGCATGAATAGCCCGTAAGTGGTGGCCCTTTTGAGCCATTACCAGTATCAAGAGCTGATACTGGAGATCTGTGGAGGTGCGACTGCACCCTGCGTGACGGGAGATGTCTCCCGCCAATTTCATCCCCGATTGATTGATTGATAAGATTAAGCCACCCAAGAGGAGGCACGGGCATGAATAGCCCGTAAGTGGTGGCCCTTTTGAGCCATTACCAGTATCAAAAGATGATACTGGAGATCTGTGGAGGTGCAACTGCACCCTGCGTGACGGAGATGTCTCCCGGACCAAATGGTGACCAAATGGTGACCAATGGTCATTTCATCCCCCTTACGCGAGGTATTTATACCCGACCAGGTATTAACCCCCCCCAATACGTGACGTCACACGCAATAAGCCGCGTGACGTCACCATGGGAGTTTTGTTTATGTTAATGGGTTGTAAAGTCTCATTTCAGTGGGATCAAATAAAAATATAGATATTTATGCACATATGTATTATATTCAATAGATATTGACAATTTCAAGAAATAATCGGTCTAATTACATATAGAATATTTTGTCTGCAAATGGGGCAGTTTTGCAGAGATAATAGACACGCAGTACATGCCACCATATGATTGCAAGGCAGCAACACAACATCAATCTTATTTACCATACAAATTTTACATATCATATCTTCTTCATATGAAAATGCCGTTGCTGCGGCCCCCATTTCAGCTGTAACAGCCGTTCTAGGCGTTATCTTAAGTTCTAGATTTGCAGGTATAGTATTATTTTCAGCTATTCCCATATCTTCGTCAGTATTTGAGGGATTAGCTGTAGTTGCCCTATCCTTTAAATTTTCCCTTGTTTTTTCTTCAATATGGCGTATAGCCAGTTCTAGACAGGTGGATTCGGAAATAAGTGGCAATAAATCCTTTGTGACATTGAGATGTTCTCGAAGAATAGCTCTTGCACAGCCTGCAGGTATGCCCTGGAAACGTATCAGTTTTTGGAATGTAGGTAAACCCTCTAACAATCTACTTATTAAACTTTCATCAATGGTCTTCTTAGGCAGCTGTGGAGGTTCCTTAACGTCCTCAATAAAATCCGTCCTTTCTTAATGTTGACAAAGGTGCATTCAGGATAACTCTGGGCATGTAATATCCAGGGTATGTCAGTCTCCTCGAAATTATTTATTCCATTTCCACAGAAGAAGCAAAGGACATGGTCGCTGATGCCTGAAAATATGGAATACAGCATACAATTACCGCATAAGTAGGGTGTTCACAAAACTAAAGTTTATTCCCCTGTTTATATGCAGTTCCAAATTTTTTTTTAACAGATAGATGCAGAGCTTATTATTAACATTACACATACCTAAGGAAAAGAACCTGCTTCTGCTAGCTGACTGGATGTTTGTTTCACACACCCAGGCCAGGTTAGGTCAAAGGTTTCCAATCTACTCTTGTATGAAGAAAAACGAGGATAGGCAGGGGTCCTATATTCAATCACCCCCATAAACTGTAAATTACAGTCATCCTTCGGCAGAGTTGCTAAAAAAATAAAAAATAAAAAACATATATTATTATTATTATTAGGGAATATCTGACAGTCTAATACGATAGATGATAAAATGTTGCATATGCAAACCTATTTTTGCTAGTATTATCACATTAAATGTTGAAAAGACATTACCTTTAGCTTCGCGTAAATTGGGCGAGAAAAAGAATATTCCATATTCAAACGCAATCTCGCTAATTTCTAAGGGGACGTTTTCCCACTTGGTACCAATAATGAAAGGACAGAATGGCGATGCACTCTGGTGTCTGCTGCGAGGAGTGTCCCCTCAACCCATGCTCCAATCACATAATTGCAAAGGCACAACAACAGTAATCACTCGCTCTCAGATAATAGAACCCATCCCGCACTAGAGCTAAGGGAGTCAGCCATGTAACAGTCCAGTTAATAAAAGTATCTAATCGATTTCGTTCGCATTTTAGGCTGTCCTTGCTGTAGAACTTCTTAGCACGTGCTTGTTCCATTCTGTAATTCTACCTCCCAGCCTGTATTGAGGATATATATATACCTTGTCTCTCAGGTGCTGAATATCGCCATATGTGCAACTATTTAATGCAATTGAGCAACCAACCCTAACCTGACCTGAGGTGTTAATTCTTTTTTTAATATATAGACTAAAACGGTTCTAGATGCACATGTAAATAGGATCTCAGCTTACTTATGTAGACACCAATTGCACTAAACTCTTACTGGCATATCCCCTTGCATTTCAACAAAACCATATAGCATACAGTAGCGCATAGTGGAAGATAAAACATGTTATAACGTGATCTTATGCGGTGTAAGTGACCTGCAAGTGGGCGGGGAGGCCAAAGGTAATTAAGGGGTAGTAGGGTTAGGTTGGGAGGGTTCATATTGGGGTGTTACATTGTAAGACACCTGAACAGAGTTGCCGGTAATAAGTAATGCCAACTATGTTTTTGTATATTTACTGTAAGTCCTCTTCTGAAATAAGTAGCATATTTGCAAATGTGAAACCCCTAAGCACTACAGTGCATAAATTTTAAAGTGACAATACTGGCTGGTTTTGAGAAAAAAATAGGTTATATTTTCTTTGAGATAACTGCACTCGCACTTAGGGATGGATATAAGCTCTTACAACACCGCATTTTGGGGATTATTAGCCAGCCAGTGTTAGTTGTCCACCCGTTCACCGCTCTTGCTGAAAACATGAATTCGCAAGTTGTAACTCGTGAGGGATATTTGACTGACGATGTGTATTGCAATAAGGAATCCTGTCTTGTGTATGGGGTGAACTGTATATCCTGCGACTCCTACGGTATATCTAAGGACTTAGCAGAAAATATACATACGCTAGTGTGTATGAATCTCGCGAACGATTATATGATCTTAAGAGATGCGTCCTAAAGATAGACCTAAACCAGGATCAATTAACATCTCTAATTCTCGTGGACAAAATCTACCTTATATTATAGCTGCTGCCACCCAGTATGGAATAGGAGAACATTTAGAGAAGAATGAAATTGCTCAGGATATTTGCAAAAAATCTAAAGATAGAGCATTGGTGGCTGGTTTAAGAAAAGATACTTCCGACAATCGTTTGTCGTACTTTAAAGAGGCAATGAGTGCCGTGGTGGATTTTATCAAGAAAAACCCTGAAATTGCGCGAGTAGTACTGCCCCGAGGTATGGGCGCACATGTGCTCGAAAAGATGAAGTATGGGAAACATCCTATCTCTCCAGTCATTGAAGAAAGGCATAGAGAATTAAAGCCCTTTAGTATTGATGTATATATTGCGTAATGAAACAAAAGAAAAAAAACCACCGCTAGGTAACCTACCTGATGCGCAGTAGGACTAGGGCGCACACTCCTCTAGCTGTATAATGGATGGAGTTTCACCAATGTGTGGACATTGCCCCGTTTGCAGCTATGGATATTCCCACCCGCATTGGTGACTTTGCTTCTTTAGCTATTTATAATAACAGGGACTGTTTGCTGTACGATTTAGATGCCACGAGTGTGCAGATGAACCCCCAGGTGCAACATTATGGGAGCAATACCCGTATGGCAGATTACATAGACAGAATATGCCGTACAAAAATCGTGCTGTGGCGGAAGATCGCGGTGTACCTGGANATGTTGGGAGAGTATTAGTCATGATGACAATTTTGGAGTGCAATTGTCATGATGACTATGCGGGAGTGTAAAAGTCATGATGACTATGTTGGGAGAGTAATACTTATGATGACTATGTTAGGAGTGTAATAGTCATGATGACTAGTTGGGAGAGTAATTGTCATGATGACTATGTTTAGAAGTGTAATAGTAATGATGACTATGTTGGGAGTGTAATAGTCATGATGACTATATTGGGAGTGTAATAGTCATGATGACTATGTTGGGAGTGTAATAGTCATGATGACTATGTTGGGAGTGTAATAGTCATGATGACCATGTTGGAGAGTAATAGTCCTGATGGCTATGTTGGGAGAGTAATACTTATGATGACTATGTTAGGAGTGTAATAGTCATGATGACTATGTGGGAGAGTAATTGTCATGATGACTATGTTAGAAGTGTAATACTTATGATGACTATGTTAAGAGTGTAATAGTCATGATGACTATGTTAGGAGTGTAATAGTCATGATGACTATGTTGGGAGAGTAATACTCATGATGACTATGTTTGGAGAGTAATAGTCATAATGACTATGTTAGGAGTGCAATTGTCATGATGACTATGTTGGGAGTGTAATAGTCATGATGACTATGTTAGAAGTGTAATAGTAATGATGACTATGTTGGGAGTGTAATAGTCATGATGACTATATTGGGAGTGTAATAGTCATGATGACTATGTTGGGAGTGTAATAGTCATGATGACTGTTGGGAGTGTAATAGTCATGATGACCATGTTGGGAGAATAATAGTCATGATGGCTATGTTGGGAGTGTAATAGTCATGATGACTATGTTGGGAGAGTAATAGTCATGATGACTATGTTGAGTTTTATAGTCATCATGACGATGTTGGAGTGTAATAGTCATGATGACTATGATGGGGGTGTAATAGTCATGAGGACTATGTTGGGAGTGCAATAGTCATGAGGACTATGTTGGGAGCGTAATAGTCATGATGACTATGTTGGGAGTATAATAGTAATGATGACTATGTTGGGAGAGTAATAGTCATGATGACTATGTTGGGAGTGCAATAGTCATGAGGACTATGTTGGGAGAGTAATAGTCATGATGACTATGTTGGGAAACAATACTCATGATGACAATGTTGGGAGTGTAATAGTCATGATAACTATGTTGGGAGTGTAATAGTCATGATGACAATGTTGGGAGTGTATAGTCATGATGACTATGTTAGAAGTGTAATAGTCATGATGACAATGTGGGAGTGTAATAGTCATGATGACTATGTTGGGATACCAATAGTCATGAAGACTATGTTGGAAGTGTAATTGCCATCTGGGAGAGGAAATTCTTCAGGAGTCAGAGAAAGAAAAAGACTTGGCGGTTGATATCACGCCAGACCTGTCTCCTGCAGCACATAGCAAGAGGATAACATCAGCAGCATATGCCAGGCTGGCCAGCACACGAACGGCATTCAGAAACTTGTGTAAAGAATCATTCAGAACTTTGTATACCACATATGTCAGACCAATCCTGGAGTATGCAGCCCCAGCTTGGAGTCCATATCTAGTCAAGGATAAGACTAAACTGGAAAAGGTTCAAAGGTTTGCCACCAGACTATTACCCGAGCTGAGAGGTATGAGCTACGAGGAGAGACTACGGGAATTAAACCTCACTTCGCTGGAAGACAGAAGAGTTAGGGGGGACATGATCACCACATTTAAGATTCCGAAGGGAATTGATAGGGTAGATAAAGACAGGCTATTTAACACAAGGGGCACACGCACTAGAGGACACAGGTGGAAACTGAGTGCCCAAATGAGCCAGAGAGATATTAGAAAGAACTTTTTCAGTGTCAGAGTGGTTGACAAATGGAATGCATTAGGAAGTAATGTGGTGGAGGCTGACTCCATACACAGTTTCGAGTGTAGATATGATAGAGCCCAATAGGCTCAGGAATCTGTACACCTGTTGATTGACGGTTGAGAGGCGGGACCAAAGAGCCAGAGCTCAACCCCCGCAAACACAATTAGGTGAGTACAATTAGGTGAGTACACACACTCCCACACAGACACACGCACTCCCACACACACACACACACACACACACACACACACACACACACACACACACACACACACACACACACACACCCACACACACACACCCACACACACACTCTCTCACACACACACACACACACACACACACACACACACACACACACAGGTGATGAGAAAAGAAAGGACACAGAGACAGGGAGGAGGAGTGGCACTCCTAATAAAGCGGAAATGGAAGTTTGATGAGCTGGAAAATCCGGGTACCAATGAAAGCACGAGCTCCATACATGGAACTCTGACAGTGGATGGGAAGAAGATTGTAATCTTGATACTCTACAATCCCCCACCAAACAGTAGAAGGCCCAGGCAGGAGTACGAGGACAGCAACAAGGCATGTATAGATGAACTGATTTCCATGACCTAAATCATGGTCCCCCATGATTTAGGTCATGGGGGACCTAAATCACGGAGAAATAGATTGGGAAACGAGGAATCCCCATGGCGGGGAGGAGACCTGGGGAGCGAAGCTGGTAGACGTTATTGACAGGAATTTCCTAACACAGCATGTGAAGGAAGATACTAGGGAAAGAGGAGGGGATACGCCCAGCCTATTAGATCTCATTTTCACCCAGAATGTAGAAGACATCGAACAGTTGGAACATGAAATACCACTAGGAGCCAGTGACCATTGTGTCCTAGTCTTTGACTACATGATGGAGCTTAAAATTCTGACCAACGGTCAAGAGGTACGGGAAAGGAAACTTGATTACAGAAAAGGGGACTACAGAAGGATAAGGGACTACCTGGGAGAAGTGCAGTGGGAGGAAGAACTTGGAGGAAAAACAGTGCAAGGTATGATGAACCAAGTCATATTGAAATGCAAGGAGGCTGAAGAGAGATTTATTCCAACAATAAAGGAAAAAAGCATGAGGGAATATAATAACCCATGGTTTAATAGACAATGTCAGGAAGCAAAGGTGAGAAGCAGGAGGGAGTGGAGGAAGTACAGAAGACAAAGGACAGAGGACAACAGGATTAGATGTAACAGAGCTAGGAATGATTACATTAACATAAGACGAGTGTCGGAAAGAAATTATGAGAATGATATTGCAGTCAAAGCGAAAAAGCAACCTAAATTGCTACATAGCCATATAAGAAGGAAGATGTCGGTAAATGACCAAGTGACAAGACTGAGGAAAACAGAAGGGGCATATACAGAAAGCGACAAGGAAATCTGCGAGGTACTGAATGCAAATTTCCATGGAGTGTTCACAACCGAGCCTGAGCAGCTCCCATTGTTAGAAGCGATTACCCTAGATGAAAGCCTATCAGATATAGAGGTGACAGCAGAGGAGGTAATGAAACAGTTGACAACACTGGATGCAAATAAAGCTGTTGGACCAGACAAAGTATCACCGTGGATACTTAAAGAGGCAGCGCAGGCTCTCAGCGTGCCTCTGGCAATGATCTTTAATGAGTCACTTATGTCGGGAGAATCGCCTAGTTGCTGGAAGGAGGCAAATGTCGTACCGATTTTCAAGAAAGGTGATAGGGAGGAGGCACTTAACTACAGACCTGTATCATTGACAAGCATCCCCTGCAAAATACTTGAAAGAATAATTAGGCTAAGACTTGTTGAACACCTGGAGAGCATTGGGTTTGTAAACAAGTACCAACATGGGTTCTGGACAGGGAAATCATGCCTAACAAACCTTTTAGAATTCTATGATAAAGTAACAAGGATAAGGCAGGACAGAGAAGGCTGGGCAGACTGCATATTTCTTGACTGCCAAAAGACCTTTGATACAGTACCGCACATGAGACTGCTATACAAACTTGAGAGGCAGGCAGGAGTAAGCGGAAAGGCCCTAGAATGGGTGAAGAACTACCTAACAGGAAGGAGCCAGAGGGTAATGGTAAGGGGCGAGAAGTCGGACTGGCGAACAGTAACAAGTGGAGTACCTCAAGGATCGGTGCTGGGACCAATCCTCTTTCTAATTTACGTAAATGACATGTTTACAGGAGTGGAATCATACATGTCAATGTTTGCGGATGACGCGAAATTAATGAGAAGAGTTGTGACAGACGAGGATTGTAGGATCCTCCAAGAGGACTTAAACAGGTTGCAGAGATGGTCAGGGAAATGGCTACTGGAGTTAACACCAGTAAATGTAAAGTTATGGAAATGGGATCAGGTGATAGGAGACCAAAGGGACAGTACACAATGAAGGGGAACAGCCTACCTGTAACGATTCGAGAAAGAGATCTGGGAGTGGATGTGACACCTAATCTAACTCCTGAGGCACATATAAATAGGATAACGACAGCAGCGTACTCTACACTGGCGAAAATTAGAACTTCATTCAGAAACCTAAATGAGGAGGCTTTCAGGGCGCTTTACACTGCTACGTGAGACCGTCTTAGAGTATGCCGCGCCATCATGGAGCCCCCACCTGAAGAAACACATAAGGAAACTGGAGAAGGTTCAGAGGTTTGCGACGAGGCTTGTCCCAGAGTTACGAGGGATGGGATATGAAGAGCGTCTGAAGGAACTGAACCTTACGACACTAGAGAAAAGAAGGGAGAGAGGAGATATGATAGGGACATATAAAATACTCAGGGGAATTGACAAAGTGGAAATAGATGAAATGTTCACACGTAATAATAACAGAACGAGGGGACATGGGTGGAAACTCAGATGAGTCACAGAGATGTTAGGAAGTTTTCTTTTAGCGTGAGAGTAGTGGAAAAATGGAATGCACTTGGGGAACAGGTTGTGGAAGCAAATACTATTCATATTTAAGACTAGGTATGATAGGGAAATGGGACAGGAGTCATTGCTGTAAACAACCGATGGCTGGAAAGGCGGGATCCAAGAGTCAATGCTCGATCCTGCAAGCACAATAGGTGAGTACAAAATAGGTGAGTACACACACACCACCACACACCACACACACCACAACACTCACCCGACACACACCTACCCACCACACTACAGCACCCACACACCCACACCCACACAACACACACACACACTCCCACACACACAACTCACCACACACTCCTATCACACACCACACTCACTACACACACACTACACACACCACACACACACAACACCACACACACAACACACACACACACACACACCACACACACATCACACACACACCTACTCCCACACACACTCCCACAGCACACTCCCACACACATCCAACACCATCCCACACACACCACACCACACCTCTCCCACAGACACACACCACACTCCACTCCCACAGACACACTCACACACACTTCCCCACACACACTCCCACCACACCTCCTCACACACTCCCCACACACACACTCCGCACACCACACCACACACACACTCCCACACACACACCACAACACACCTCCCACACACACACACACACTCCCCACACACACACACACACCACACTACACACACCACCCAGCACACACCACCACAGCACACAGGCCCACACACATCACACACACACACACACACCACACACACAGCCCACCCACACACACACCACACACCACACACTCCCACACACACACACACACTCCCCACAACACACACACCACACTCCACACACACACACACACACACACACACACACACACACTATCACACACACACACACACCACATCACACCACGACACACACCCAACATGTGGGTGGAGGCTGACTCCATACACAGCTTCAAGTGTAGATATGATATGATGCCCAGTAGGCTCAGGAATCTGTACCACCGAGTTGATTGACAGTTGAGAGGCGGGACCAAAGAGCCAAAGCTCAACCCCCTGCAAGCACAATTAGGTAAGTACAATTAGGTGAGGTACACACACTCCCACACACACACACTCCCCCACACACACACACACACTTACAACACACACACACACCACAACACTACAACACACCAACAACAGTAAAGGAACATGGTTATGAAATTAATGATAGGGGCAGCAGGATTCACTACAAGCGACAAGGAGTATGTGGAACTGAATACAGAAATTCCAAAAGGTCTTCACCCTAGAACAAGGAGAAATCCCAGAGTTAGGAGCGGGGATAGCTAACAGGGAACCACTGGAAGAGTTTGAGATTACAAGCGGGGCAGTAAGAAGTGTTTACTAGAGTTGGATGTGACAAAGGCTATAAGGCCCAGATGGAATCGCTCCTTGGATACATTAAGAAGAGCAGAAGAACTGTGCCTACAACTCTCCTTAGTGTATAATAATCAACTCGTGCAACAGGGGAACTGCCAGATTAATGTTGGCGAAGCAGCTAACTGTAGTACCGGCATATTACAAGAAAGGGGATGACAGGAGGCAACTGAATTACAGGCCAGTGTCCCGGTAACCTGGCATACCATGCAAGCTTGATGGAGAAGATTGTGCGAAAAAAGCTAGTGGGCATACATGAGCGCGAAGGCAATTTGTAAACAAGCATAACATGGGTTCAGGGAGTGGCAGGTCCTGCTCACAGGGTTACTTGAATTCTACGACCGCAACAAAATAGGCATAAGAAAAAGGAGAAGGGTGGCAGACTGCAATTTTTGGATTGTGCAAGAAAGCCTGCTTGACTACAGGTGCCACATTAGGGCTGGTGGAAAAGCTGGCAGATGCAGGCTTGGAGTGAAAGCGAAGGTACTCCGTTGGAATACAGGACGTACCTCGAAGCCAACAGGAGACAAGGAGTCAGTGTGAGGGGTGAGGTCTCAGACTTGGGCGAGACGTTACAGAGTGGGTCCCGCAGGGGGTCAGTCCTTGGAACCTATATTTTCTGGGTATCATATGTAACATGATCTCCCAGAGGGTATAGAATCGTTTCTCTCAATGATTGCCGATGATGCAAAAAAATTATGAGGAGGATTGACAACTGAGGACGATAGTAGGAGGCTACAAGACGACCTAGACAGACTGTCTGAATGGTCCAACAAATGGCTGTTGAAGTTCAACCCGAGTAAATGCAAAGTACAGTAATGAAACTAGGCAGTGGAAACAGGAGGCCAGACACAGGATACAGGAATATGGAGATGAAGTACTAATGAAACGGACAGAGAGAAAGATCTAGGAGCTTG
>WNGS01042268.1:0-11339 GCA_020271785.1 Procambarus virginalis | reverse complement strand
TACCACATTATTTACAGCAATTCTTGCACAAGGGTAGGACATTTTAGGCTGGTGTTGTACAGCAACCTAGTTTAATTTATTGTGCTAACCTGGTGTAAGGGTAAGAATTTTTTACACTTGTCTAGAGTTGAACATATATTACAACCTAGCAAGTACATATTTTTATGCAGTATTCATGACAACCCGAGTTGTGTTGTCAACCTGATATTCATACATATAATTATAGGTATAATTTAACTATAATCATTTCACCTTTGAGTGTTAACCTGTGTCTCTGTACCAACCAAGAGTGATAAAGAAGGGCTAACTTGCGGAATACCAGCATTGATACAGGCTTACCACTCAAATTATAGCGTGTATGATTATACAGTAGTATATTTTTAAATGATAAACAGCTCTAGTTCGGAAACTAGTTGCTTTATTAATTCAAGTGCCAAATAGTTAAAAGTCCATACGACTAGCAAGTACTTCCAAGATGTCTACACTCAAAATGTAAAATTAACCCTTAAGGCCTTAAAGGGGCATCTCACAAGGCAGATTAACAATGTGAAGACATGAGTAATCAAACTCCAGTTAATTATGCAGCACTGGAAAACTATCTTAAGCTTACACGGAACAAATATGACCGTGTGTTGCAACAAATGAAACAGTATCAAGATTTACTTAACATTCCAGTATTGATGAAGATACGATGAACAACATTCTCCAAGAACACTCTGATTATGAAGATGCAATGTTTGTAAAATACAACAATATGACGATTTGATAGACGCCCATAAGGCCAATATAAATATTGCAGCTACAACTACCCAGAATCAGACAGCACCAGAAGTCAAATTACCATCACTCAGTCTCCCAACTTTTTCTGGAACAGAGGACGAGAATTGGGACAATTTCTGGAGCAAATTTGTCGATTCTGTGGATTCTAATGTCAATGTACCAAAGACGACAAAGTTTACGTATTTACAGAGTGTCTTGAAGGATGAAGCCTTTCAGGTAGTCTGTAATCTGAATCACACAGATGACGATTATGACAATGCCGTACAACTACTCAAGGACAACTATGCAAACCTGAAAGGACTATCAGAATTCTAACCCAGAAGCTGTTAGATATTAAACATCCAAATAATACAGCAGTCTCACTCCAAGCCTTTAGATTGGAGCTTGAGTCTTTGCTTAAGGCACTTAAAACCAAAGTGGACTTGGATGAATCAGACTGGATAATCCAAGTCCATATGACACGCAAATTACCCAGGGATATCCTGGATAAGTTGTTTGTGTTGTATGGAAAGTCATCTCTGACAGTAACAGAGATTACAAAAGGGTTACAAACCATCATAGAACGAGAAAGAGTTATCCCAGATGAAAAGCGACATCTAAACCTTCGTCTACTACTAATAGTAAACAACAGAGTACAAACAGTACTCCAAACAAATCTAAAACAACTTCTCCCTCCCCAAAGTGGAGACAAGGCAGTGTGGGCACATACGCAGTTGGTACCTCCAAACCTACAGGTAACGCGTCACCCAAATCGGTGACTCCTCAAGATACTGTTAACGTCTGGAGACCATGTCTGTTCTGTGAACAATCACATTCCATGTACAATTGCAGACGTTTCCCCGATCGTGCAACACGCATAAAACGACTCAAGGAGTACATAGATGTACCAAGTGTATAAGGGAACATCATCCCGACAGCTGCACATCAACAATACGCACCTGTTATAGGTGCCATAAGGGTCAACACCATACAGCACTTTGTGGGGATTCAAGTACAAAGTCTGCCAAACCACAGGAGGAGGAAGGAACTAACACCTCAGTACAGCTTTGTACTGTGCTACCTGACATAAGTGTTTTCTCAACAAGGTCTAAACATAAATCAGCTCTACCTACTGCACGATTGATCATTAGAAATGGAGAGAACAAAGCCACCGTACGTGGATTATTTGATCAAGGGTCCCAATTGACCTTTATATCCAAAGAGTTGGTAGATACACTGAAACTTACACCTGTAGAGGAGACACGAATAAACATAGCAGGATTCCTGACTGACTCAGGAGCCCGAGTTTTCAAGGTAGTACAACCCAAAGTACGATTAGGAGGTTACGAACAAAATGTACAAGCTCTAGTAGTAGATAGATTCCCAACAGATCTGTATGTATATGGTCTGGGGACAACAGCCAAATTCCTAGAAAAAAGGGGAATTCATTTGGCTGATAAAATCACATCAGACAACCTTTCCAATATTGGAATCCTTATGGGATCAGATGTCTACCATAAGTTTATCAAAGGAAAGGAATACAAACACGGTATGAACGTGTTACCATCTGCAGGTGGCTATTTGCTAACAGGCCCTGTATTACGGCTAAACCAACCCGCACCTGTAGAACACCAACATGCCAACCCAGTAATGGTTGCATGACTAGGAGACCAGTCTCCACTGCAACTCAGAGACATGTCCGAGGAAGAGCTTGATCCCCCTGTACACAAGTTATGGGACCTGGCAACTCTCGGCATTGTCCCTGAACAACCTAGCCCAGATGATGACTGGACTTACAAACAATACCTGGACTCAGTTATATACAGAGATAATCAATACTGGGTCAGGTTACCATGGAAGCTGAATCACCCTCAGCTACCCGTCAACCATTTTATGGCACAAAACCAATTGAGATCACAGGTGTTGCGCTTACAAAGACAACCTGAGAACTTGAAGTTGTACCATGAAATAATACAGAAGCAACTCGATGACAAATTTATCGAAGTTGTTACAAATGATAACCCAAAGGAAGGTCACTACTTACCACATCATTGTGTACAGAAGAATTCTGCAACTACCCCATTACGGATAGTATTTAATTGCAGTGCTAAAATGAGGCCGAGTAGTGTTTCGTTAAACGACTGTCTTCAAACTGGCCCTAGCCTAACACAAAGGCTTTACGACGTGCTGTTAAAGTTCCGTATTGGGACTTATGCATATACGGCCGACATCAGCAAGGCATTCCTTAGGGTAGGTCTTCAAGAAGAAGACCGGAACTACACAAAGTTCCTATGGATTAAGGATCCTAACGATCCGAACAGTGAATTAATCACTTACCGGTTTGCCTCTGTCCTTTTTGGCGCCACGTCATCTCCTTTTCTGCTCCAAGCTACCTTGGATACGCACTTGAAGAAGTCCAATAGCCCGAACAAGACGGAAATTAGCAAAAACCTGTATGTGGATAATTTTCAAGGTACAACCAACAGTGAAAGTAAACTGTTGGACATATACCATGAGGCCAATCGAGAATTAATGGGAGCCAATATGCCTCTCCAATCTTGGGTCTCTAACAATGAAAAATTAAATCAACTGATCTCAACTGAATTTCCCGATTACCAGGTACCCGAGATGACAAAGGTACTAGGTGTCGAATGGAACACGACAACAGATCAGTTGACAATCAAGTCAGTGGAGCCTGATACCACTAACTTAACAATGAGAAAATTACTATCACAAGTCAGCAAACCCTTCGACCCATTAGGACTATTAAGCCCAGTACTGATTAATGGGAAGTTGATAATACAGGAATGTTGGCAACAAAAGATAGGCTGGGATGATCTTCTAACACCTGCTCTACAAGAAAAATGGCAAGGGTTAGTAAAAGATTTAAGTACCCTAGAGTCTGTCAAGTTCCCCAGGAACACAGTAGTAAATGAAAAAGAACCAATTAAGCTACATGTATTTTGTGATGCCTCAGGAAAGGCTTATGGCACAGTAGCTTACCTGGTCACAAATGGGCAAGCCAATTTGCTCACATCAAAGGCCAGAGTGGCACCTTTAAAGAAAAGATCACTGCCACAACTGGAATTAACAGCCTTACTGTTAGGAGTAAGATTGGCTCATTATTTGATCAAGGCCTTACGCCACATCCACTTTAAAGAAACAGTAGTTTGGTCAGATAATGAGGCAGTGCTACAGTGGGTTAAGAACAATAACAGTAAGAATCCTTACGTGAGTAACCGCGTTAAGGAAATACGAGAGTTGTCAGCAGGGTATAAACTAAGATATGTACCCACAAAAGAGAATCCAGCTGACTATCTCTCCCGAGGACTGACTTTACGGCAATTAACAAAGGCAGAGATGTGGTTCAATGGACCTCAGTGGCTAATCAGCGACCAGTGGCCTGAACAAAAGCCACAAGTCATTGTGACCAATGTTACTGTTCCCACTGAGAACCCAGAACCACCTCGGACTTTGGTAATTGATCCTACTCGGTACTCTGAACTGAACAAACTTATAGGTGTCACCCAAGTAGTGTTTGATTTTCTAAAGAAAATAGGAATCAAGCATAAATTCCCTAATGCCCTAAGGTATTGGGTCAAAAGAGCTCAGATCGACACATTCGGGACAGAATTTGACAATGTTCCAAAGAAGCTACAACATGATCTGGGTCTCTGGTTAGACACTGACAATTATAACATAATCAGATGCGGAGGCCGCTTACAGCACGCTGACATAGATTTGGAAGCAAAAAATCCAATATTGCTCCCTCGTCACCACATAGTAAGCAAACTAATTGTGTTACATATACACAAATACTGCACTCTGCATGGTGGGGTATTAGATACTCTCACAGACTTAAGACAACAGTACTGGCTACCCCAAGGTAGACAGACAGTAAAATCAATAATCAAATCCTGTGTTGTTTGCCGGAGATACGAGGCCAGAGTGTGTCCATATCCTGGCCCTCCTCCACTTCCGAAGGAACGAGTCGTACATATTCGTCCCTTTGAGACAACAGGAGTAGATTTCACAGGAGCACTAACACTTACAGGCACTAAAGACAAGAAACCAGTAAAAGCTTACATCTGTCTTTTTACTTGTGCCACAACAAGGGCAGTCCATCTAGAAGTGACTCCCGATATGAGTGCCGAAGCATTCTTACAGGCTTTCCGCAGGTTTGCTTCACGTAGATCCTGTCCTAAGTTAATGATCTCAGACAATGGGTCCAACTTAGTGGCAGGAGAAGCATGTCTGAGGAAAATCTGGACACACCCAAAGGTACGCACAGCCCTAAATCAACGGCAGTGCCATTGGAAATTCATACCTCCCAGAGCACCATGGCACGGAGGCTTCTATGAACGCATGGTTGGTACGGTAAAACGTTCTCTACGGAAAACCCTACACCGCCAAAAGATTGACCTGCAGGAGCTTCAAACAGTAGTCATAGAGATAGAAGCACGAGTCAATAACCGACCACTTACCTACCTCTCTGATGATGTTTTGCAGCGTGAACCATTAAGTCCAGCTCATTTGATGTATGGTAGACCTCTCAAAACACTTGTGTCCCTTACGGACGAGGAACCAGAGGATCCTTCATATGTCCAAGAGAGTGATTTGGTTCAACGTTTCAAACATCTATCAAGGGTGATAAGTCGGTGGAATGACGTATGGACTCGAGAATACCTTACAGCTCTGAGAGAGTATCATTACGGGGCAAACAACCCTACAACAGAATTAACTTGAACCCTGGTGACATAGTTCTGGTGGATAGTGATGGACCACGCTCAGAGTGGCCTATAGGTCAAATAGTCTCTGTTCATCCAGACAGCCAGGGCATCTTGAGAATAGTGAAAGTAAAATGCCGAGGCAACACTACTCTCAAAACTTTAGAGAAATTAGTTCCTTTAGAACTGGCCAGGAACGAAGACGTACAGCGACTTCCAGCACCCGATACGCCAGTACGGGACATACGTCCCCAAAGGACTGCAGCTCAACAATGTAAACTCAAATTAAAGCAGCATTATAATTCTGAAGGAGAAGAATAAAGTGATCGCAGTCCTTACCAGGACTTCGACCCGTGTTCTTCCCCCCCGGAATTATGTCGGGAAACCGACACACACATACACAAATAGTATAGTCTTCCCTTAGCAGTATCCTCTTAAAATTAGAGAATGGGAGACTCCGTGACGTCATCGACGTCGCCGCAGTATTTACATTATTAAACCACTGTTCATACAACAGTTTAATGTCTAAATTGAATAAAAAAGTGTTCAATAAGACTGAATATAATTATTAACACCAAAATATAACTTGACTCTCTTGTTAACGTAAATTTAACTTAGAAGTGGAACCAGCAAAATATTGGAACAGTACACAAAGCCAGCGTCTCTTACAGACGCCACGCTCACACAAAAAAAACAATAACATAGGAGGCTCGTGCGTGTTGTGTTAATGGCTACAAAGGAGACCTACTCTACCTTAAGAAACTGCCATATCAACACCACTACTACAAATAAGAGTACTCCAGTATCCGTCTTACCAAGTATTTGTTTATTATTCTAGTGCACTGTTTAATAGCAAATTTAAGGCGGTTATGATATATGGGAAACACCCCAAAAATGTACGTGTACCCCATTTTACAGCCCTCATATTCCATGTTATACCTGTATAGATATGTTCAGGGAACAGTTATTAACTCTTTGCATCCCATACAGGTAAAATTTGTGACTTGGAACAGCAAGTAGCTGAGCAGAGAGTTGAACTATAAACATATTGTACCTAGCTGTTTACCAACGCTTGTAGACCTCCACAGACGCCATTACTGGCACCATGAGGCACAGAGCCACACCCACATGATGCTACCATGATACCGCCTTAGCAAGGCCATTACAACAAGTCCAGCTAAGACCTTTGTTATATTGTAGTAGTAGTATTCATAACTAGTAATAATTATTGAAATAATAGTAGATTAGACCACCATATGTGGTATGAAAATATTACAATAATTAAACTTAGGTAAACAATTGGTAGTTTAAGAAGGAGCCATTACAAAGTGGTTTAAGCTACAAATTGTCCCTCCAATTTATGTGAGAATAATTTCAGGCAGTTTTAACAAGTACATACAGTCCACTCAATTTCTTATTTACTAAGAATAAAATTAAGATAAACTTTTATTTATTGAAGTCAATTAAAAGGAGATATACTGCCTGGAGTTTTTACCACAAGATGAGCCTGTAGCCAACTGTGTGCCAGAGTCGTCATGTGAACAGTTGCCCTGATATCCTGTGTATCAACCTTTTAAGCGAACAAGTTCCAGGTGCGAGTAAGCCTCGGAATGAATGATCGCTGATGGAGTGATGTTCCTGGGAATGGCACTTCTAGCATGAGACTATTGAAGGTTTAGAGCCTAGTGCTACGGGTGGGAACTACTGGTACTCCACGGAGTTGAGCCAGGTGCGGTATTTTGAGGATGTTATCCATGTACATAACAGTAAGACCAACAACGTCACGACGGTGTTGCAGGGCCTGATGTTCAGACCGTTCCCACCAGACTTGGTCAAGACTAGAGATAAGCCTTCGTGCTCGTCTCTCTACTTTGTCCAACAGTCTGACGAAAGATGGGGGGAAGGTGATATAGGAAAGGGGTGCATACTTTAGATGGGAGCGAACTGGTGTTTCATATAAGGCTTTGCATCCCTTGCTGTCAAGAAGATATGAGATGCGCCGTAGAGCTGTAAGTTTCCTGGCTGCTTCTTTAGCTAGGTTAAGCGCATGGCTCCTCATTGTCATTGAAGAGTCGAACTTCATTCCCAAGATATCAAATTCATCTGTGAACTCTAGGGACTTGCCACCCATTTGCAGTTCCATCCGATTCGCCGTGTGCAGTCTAGTTATAATTATCGCGTGTTATGATCCTAGGTAGCTAAGAAACGAGTCTACCTTGAGAGTTATTTTTCAAGACCTGACCTAATTAAGAGGTCACAGAAATATAGACGTGAAGATACATACGTAAAACATTTGGTTAAATTTGACAGAGAGTTTAAGAGTATGAGCAGTGATCAAGAATATAAGTAAACGACTTGACATGAGATGTGGAGAGTTTGCTGGAAGTGTGAGGCTCCCTTCTGGAGGGCTTTGACCCCCACTTGAGCACCAGACATTGTTAGGGAAAGCCGCGCTCCGTGTGAGCTCCTGTTAGAGAGGAACCCCTAGTTTATATACCTTCACGAGGAAGGAATTGTGCAGACGTTTCAGATGTGGAATCAAGTTGGGAACGTTGTGGTCTCAAGTCCTGGACGGCAGGAAGAGTTGTGAAGCCGTCCTGAAATATTTTCGTTGGGCAACTTGTGAGTGCCCTGCCTCGACTAGACAATATGTGGTAAGCACGATTTTAAGCCAGTTTACAGTGATTACTTGTAGTTGCTCGTGTGCCCAGCGACAATAGCGAAAGTTTAGTGATATAATAGGCATGTTTTGATGAGGCAGAAGGCCTAAATAAGAGAGTAAAGATGGAGGAACATCCTAGAGGGTGGAGCGACATACAACCCCTTTGACCGCTTGTGGGTGACTGAGGGAGGATTAGCTCCTGTCGGAGGTGCTGCCCTGCAGCGGCAGGCAGAGGAACTGCAGAGCAAGAGGCGGAAGATGGATTCGTCCTGGATGTTGGAGTCCGTCCTCATAGCATGTAGAAAGCAGAGAGATGTTGGGTGGAAACATTAATTGTGTGGTTTATTTTGTTTGTGTTTATAGGGAAACATTTTTATTGGCATGTCGATGGGTTGCAGGTTTGTCTGGGGAAGGAGTTGCTGAGAACTTCGACGCCAGCAGAGAAGGAGTAGTTGATGAGACTCCAAGGTTGTGGAAGGTACTGAGCTCTGTGGAAGAGCAGTCATACAGTGAGGAGCAGGACCTCAAGCTGTGAAAAGAGGAGCAGTAGAATGAAGTTGCACATGCTACTGTGATACCAGTGGTGAAGCACCATTGTTGCTCAAGGAAGACTTCATGGTGTAGCAGCCGGGAGAGCTGTGGAGGACTCTGGTAGACAATTTTAGGAAAACCTGAAGATGTCAGGGTAGTGAACTTCCAGATGTGGAAAGGAAGTTCTTATTGACTACTTGTAGAGAGTTGGTAGAGTGCTTGAGTGTCGTTTGGCGTGCAAGACTCAGTGGAAGGTGGTTGACTGACCATCTTTGTATCAAGGAAAATTTATATTAATGTTTATAGTGTTACAGCCATAGGCTAGATTTCCTTGTGTACATTTGTGTATATTTATGTGTGTTCTAGGACTGATAGGGTGATTGGTTATCATTTACTTATACTGAATTATAGAGTTACAACCGTAGGCTGGATTACCTGCAGAGACATACATGTGTGTTCTAGGGCTGATAGGGTGATTGACTGAACATTGTTGCATATCAAGGAATATTTATGCTGATATTTATGTTATTATATATATATATATATATATATATATATATATATATATATATATATATATATATAATATATATATATATATTATATATATATATATATATATATATATATATATATATATATATATATATATATATATATATATATATATATATATATATATATATATATATATATATATATATATATATATATATATATATATATATATATATATATAGTGAGGGTACCACCTCTGGTGCCAATGTGGGGACCCATAGCCTCGGAGAAGAAAATAAAAAGTATTCAGAGGAGACCTTGTGGCTTCTCAGTGAACACTAATATTATCTTCTCCTACCACCCCCATTCTTTTGTGTGTACACATATATATTTGCTTTATTTGAACTTTGTTACAAAAAACGAGTTACATATAGGTTACAAAGATGGTTATCATAGGCTGTCGAGTTCCTCCAGCTCCTCAGATGGCGGGCAGGAACCCTGGATGCAGTGCGCATTTCCCCTCTGTATCGCCACGCTGAGGTGCTGGAAAAGTAAGCTGGCAGCTCTAGGGTCCATTGTTGTTTCAATGAGCCTAGAACCCAGTTCCTTCAAAAAACTGGTAGCACTTTTACCCCAGGTGCCGAGTGTCTCAGAAGCAATGGGGACAAAATTGCAGTGGTGATCCAGTTCTCTATACTTACGGGATTTGGCTGCTTCCCTGTGGGTGGCAGTGCCACCTGGTTGTGCAACACTGAGGTCAATGTAAGTGTTAGCCAGGGTTGATACGCACGTGTAGTCCCATACCAACTGCTTACCATTCTTCCAGGGGTTCACTGTGATACCATCCGGGCGACCAATAAGAGCATCAGCGTTACGGGGCGTTAGGTAACGGGGCTCTCTTTCAGCTGGGCATCCAGCTGTGGTGAGGCTCCTCTTGATGATGTCGTTAACTTCACTGTGCCTCGAGTGCCATCCCCCTGTGCTTTGGCAGAGTAGGCCATGGTGGCCGTACCTGTCAGCCACCACCTCGCCACAAATACACCTATATCTGGTGTGGGTTGGGGCAGCAAGGCGGAGGGCCACAGCAATTCGGAGGGCGTGTGGTGTGAGACGCGTGCAAGTTGCCGACATTGGAGTTGCTAACAGGAAATCCTCTGCATGTGGGGCTGCTACTGCTGTGAGGCGAGCAATGTCGTGTTGTGTTTGTTGCAGCACCCAGGCACTCTGCAGCAACTTGGTCTACAATGGGGCCATCCCAGCTGGATTGCTTGTGGGCTTTTGGGGATGGTGGTTGAGGTGATGGGCCTGCACGAGAGGCCCACTCTGTGGCACAGCGTGTAAAATTGGGATCATGTACACCTGCCAGCTGATGTAAGTGGGCAGGTAGAATTTCCTTCACAAGGTCGTCGGATGCTGATAAGGAGGACAGGAAGGCTGGAACAGCGATTTGCGTTGCTGTTCGAACTCCGAGGCCCCCAAGTCTTACGGGAAGAGAGGCTTGTTTCCACTGTGGTCATCAAGAGAGAGGTTAAGGGCTTTTCTAGCATTGATTTCAGAAACCGGTCATACTCACTTAGTTTTTGGCTACTGTAAGATGGTGAACACCTCAGAAAGTAGGTTAACCTGGGGAGGGACAGACATCTGGTGATGAGGTAGAGTGCATCATGAGCATCAATATCCTCAATCCTCCCATCCATCCTCTTAAGGTCGGCGATTTTCTTATCTATATAAGTATCTATCTATATTTATCTATCTATATTAATCTTATATATATCGAATATATAATATATATATATATAATATATATAATATATATATATATATATATATATATATATATATATATATTTTATATATATATAACTGAAAACTCACACCCCAGAAGTGACTCGAACCCATACTCCCAGGAGCAACGCAACTGGTATGTACAGGGATGCCTTAAACCACTTGACCATCACGACCGGACATAAGGAAGTGTAGCCGAGGCTATATGAACCACTTCCCCCGCCGCACTCGGATGGTTATCTTGGGCATAGCATTTTATCAAATCACCTCATTTTTGGGGCAACACGAGGAACACAAATGCAAACAAGCGTGAATGGTCCCCAGGACTAGATACAACTGAAAACTCACACCCCAGAAGTGACTCGAACCATACTCCC
>WNGS01042266.1:0-13265 GCA_020271785.1 Procambarus virginalis | reverse complement strand
TCCAAACATCAGATCTGATAGAAAGAAGTTACTGACTCCCAACGACCTGAAAGCACTCAGTTAAAGTGATTTGTTCAGATCTGAAACCTACATCTATGGGCAGCACAAAACGTCCACTAAGACTGTGCGACACAGTTGATTGCAAGGATCAGGTTGGGTTACCGTTACCTGTGGCAGGTGGGCTGCAGGTGACGGATCTCCCAATCCTGAGCAGCTCCAGTTGCAAACTCTGTGAGCAGGAACTGGGCGGGCATGATCTCCCGCACTACATCATCGAATGTCCAGCTATTAGACCTTTCAGATCAGTTGGCATAAGGTGCCTGGAGCTTTGCAAATATTTTATTCACTCGTGTTCTTGAAGATATAGTCTAAGTCAAAGTCAAAGTTTAGTCTCCGTGGTGTAGTGGTAAGACACTCGCCTGGCGTTCCGCGAGCGCTATGTCATGGGTTCGTATCCTGGCCGGGGAGGATTTACTGGGCGCAATTCCTTAACTGTAGCCTCTGTTTAACGCAATAGTAAAATGTGTACTTGGATGAAAAAACGATTCTTCGCGGCAGGGGATCGTATTCCAGGGACCTGCCCGAAACGCTACGCGTACTAGTGGCTGTACAAGAATGTATCAACTCTTGTATATATCTCAAAAAAAAAAAAATCTCATAATGCACCCAAAATTTGCTAGTGCAGGCTACTGAACATATGGCCCTGTATGACTAACCATCGTGCGAGATGGGGACCTTTATTACCACTGCTGCCATATTCACCCTTGTGTTGATGATATCTTCATAATGCATCCAGAGTCTGTCAGTGCAGACTACTTATCACATGCCTCTGTATGACTAACCATCCTGTGTAATGGGGATTTTTTAGCATCACGTCAAGCTTTTTGACACTGTATTCCCCTTCATATAGTCTAGGGCAGCTGCTCTATTATTTTTTTTTTGAAGGCACATTGTTGAGGATAAATTATAGAAAAGTTGAGTTATCCTATATAATTTGTGATCGGTGGTCACGTGATAGTATAATGCTGAACTTTGTTGGCCATAACTGGCGGAACTCTTGTGTTCAGTAAGTCGGTGTTTAGGGATCTCCACGTTTGGCCGTAGTAAACCTTACTGCAATCTCTGCTCGGAGTCTTGCAGACACCAGCGCTCTCAGTCTTATCTTTTTGTTCTGATAAACTTTGGCTAATCATTACCAACTTTAATTGGGTAAATTATTTTGACCAAACCACACACTAGAAAATTAAGGGACGACGACGTTTCGGTCTGTCCTGGACCATTCTCAAATCGATTGTGAGAATGGTCCAGTGAGAATGGAATGATTCTCACAATCGACTTGAGAATGGTCCAGGACGGACCGAAACGTCGTCGTCTCTTCACTTTCTAGTGTGTGGTTTGGTCAACATATTTCAGCCACGTTATTGTGACTCCTCGTCTGCAAATATATATATTTTATTTTTATTTTGCTTATGTCCTTAGCAGTAATGTTCTATGTTTGAACTATCAGGAATGTCTAGGCCGTTCTTGGAAGCGATTTCCTGCTGCCGAGTGCTGTCAGTCTGGTAGACATTTGCTTGACAAAGTTTAAACCATAGGTTGTTTTTTTCTACTAGTTACCCAATACGCTAAAGCAGATTACTAGCTACTTTCATGGATGTTTTCTCTGAATCGTATATTAAGGATTCCAAAATCTTTATAATAAAATACGGAATATATTCGTAATGATATCTTCATAAAGCACCCAGAGTTTGCCAGTGCAGACTCCTGATCACATGGCCCTGTATGACTAACATCCTGTGTGATGGCGACTTTTAGCATCACGTAGATAGTTCTTGACACACTCAGTACTCCCCTTCATATAGTCCAGGGCAGCTGCACACATGCACATGTACCTAAATGGGTTAATATAACAAAAATGACTTGAAGGAATATAAAGTTATTAACATTACTTGTGTTTCCTAAAAAGTTAGTTATTATTTCATTTATTTTTGTGCTTCTGCACCTAACTCTCATATACATATACATATACATATACATATACATATACATATACATATACATATACAAGTATATAATAAATACCATGCCTAAAATACGTTAGGCTTAGTTTTTACTTTCTAAGGCTGTCTCCACATCAACAGTACAAAACATGTATTATAATTGTTGGGTGCAACAGTGAACATTTTTTCGACCTAAACCACACCTTACCTTGCGAAGATTTCGGGACTCAACGTCCCCGCGGCCCGGTCCTCGACCAGACCACTATAGCCGCCATAGTGACTATAGGACTACAGCGTTTGGATAAGTGGTTGTTATGTGATAATTACCGGTCAAGTCTCGCATTCCATCAAGGTTATGAAGGTAAGTGAGCTTGGGAGGTGAGAGTCAGTACACAGTCCTCCAAGACTCAGGTGAACTTGACGAGTGTGTTGGGAAGCTGCCCTCGCTCATCGCTATAATATACTATCTCCTATAATACACTTAATATTATAGTAATATCTTAATATTATTATAAAAATATCTTAATATTAATGTATTCGCTGTAAGAAGATAGTTTTGTTTGGTAATTGGAGCAGAGCAAGTGTAGTGTGAGACGCCTCAAGGTTAGTGCTGGTCTGACTGGTGTACTAAACCTTATTATTTGGTAATGTCGATATCGATAACATTTCATCAGATACAGATATATATATATATATATATATATATATATATATATATATATATATATATATATATATATATATATATATATATATACATATATATATATATAATGTAAGCGTTCTTTTTATTGCACCCGACCATGTTGTACACGTACCCAACATCAATTACTGGTAAAAAGTATGGCCTACATCCTTGGACGGACATTTTTATTTATAGATACAGATCTCTACGTATTGTTCACTGGAGTAATTCTGAAAACGTGTGTTATTACTGTATGGTAGTGCCAGTATGGTAGTGCCAGTATGGTAGTGCCAGTATGGTAGTGCCAGTATGGTAGTGCCAGTATGGTAGTGCCAGTATGGTAGTGCCAGTATGGTAGTGCCAGTATGGTAGTGCCAGTATGGTAGTGCCAGTATCGTAGAGTCGGTATCAGAGTACCTGTTAATCAGAGAGTATCGTTAGTGGTCAAGTATTAGTATCACTGTACCTATAATGCAAAGTACCGTGTCATTCGCAATGAGGTAATTTGTACACTACGTTGATGATATGAAGTAGCTCGGACCAGGAGTTTGGTTGGTCCAGTCCCGGAGTTGCTTGACTGGTGCTTGTCTGCACACTATTATCATCGTAATATCGCTGGCACCAAGCAGTCAAAAACATATGTATTATGACACGTAAGTTATACTCCATTTACAGCGTTCGGGGGATTGACTCCCATCATTTAGGCATTCTACACACGTTATTGACTGATGATAAACCGTGGTAACAAAATTACTCTAGCAGTAACAGTGGAGTAACGTGGTGTGTACTTCTACATGAAGATACTCCACACATCAACATGCTGTAGACTTAAGGTCAGCATCGGAGAGTTCTTATCACTTTTATTACGGTATTAACCGAGGGTCCGCTCCAGGATATAGGAAGCACTACCTGGCCTCTTACCAGATCTGTACATCTTATCTCAGTCTTGGTGGCTTATAATTAATAAACAATTTCCTGGATCCCAAGCGTTCGAGGTCGTCCTCAAGCCTCAAGGGTATTATTGTCATGTATGACCTCGTAGCGTTGTTCAAGAGTTCACGTTGAGCGTCGTGAACTCTTGAATAATTACATAATAAGTCTCCATAATGAAGAAAAGTGGAACAGATATCGTAAATGGACTCGTAAATGCTTTGTGAATCTTGACTTGTGGCGGAGAGAAAAGGCAAAATTAAATTAAAAACTATTTCCAGGTGAGGCGAAGGGGGTAATGAGGAGAAAGTGTTCAGTCATTAATTATGCACCTCATACCCATTCCGTGCTGCCCTCAGGCTGCTCAAAGGCAGTCCAAGTTGGTAATCAATTCCCTCTTTACGAGCAAAAGTCTTGGCCAACTCATCAGTTCTATCATGCATTCGGAGACCAATATGGGAAGGAATCCACAGGAGACAAACTCTGACTCCATCATTGATTATTTCATTATATCTGTGTCTAGCTTCAGAGATAAGCACGTCACAGTTATGCCTTGGGGAGCTGAGGGCAGTCAAGGATGACAAGGAGTCACTTACAATTAGCGTGTCAACTTTGGATTCATATACGCGCTCGAGTGCAAGGATTATGGCAACCAATTCTGTTTGAAGAGTGGAGGCCCAGTTACTTAGTCTCGCTCCACACTCATGGGAGATGGAACCATCTCTCCCTGTCACAACAACTGCACTTCCAGCTGCACCATGGGACTGATGCAAGGATCCATCTCCCGCCTGATGACCCCTAGAATCATCTAGGGGCCTGACAGCTGAGTGGACAGCGCTTCGGATTCATAGTCCTGAGATTCCGGGTTCGATTCCCGGTGGAGGCGGAAACAAATGGGCAGAGTTTCTTTCACCCTGATGCCCCTGTTACCTAGCAGTAAATAGGTACCTGGGAGTTAGACAGCTGCTACGGGCTGCTTCCTGGGGATGTGTAACAAAAAGGAGGCCTGGCCGAGGACCGGGCCGCCAGGACGTTATCTCAAGGTAACAACAAGATAACAAGTGCACTTCCAGCTGCACCATAGGACTGGTGCAAGGAGCCATCAGTGTAAATAATTTGGGAGAGGAAGCGCTCTCGAACCAGAACATCAATTTGACACAAGGCATTGTACTTTGCTCTCTCTCGAACAATGGGCTGTTCTCTAATCGGCTTCTTGGATGGGAACGGGTTAATCTCCCATGGGACAGGAAAGTGTCGTTATTCTCTCTTGGTAGAGATGATGAATATTGTAACACCTGCAATCATTGTAACACCTGCAACCATTGTAACACCTGCAACCATTGTAACACCTGCAACCATTGTAACACCTGCAACCATTGTAACACCTGCTACCATTGTAACACCTGCAATCATTGTAACACCTGCAACCATTGTAACACCTGCAACCATTGTAACACCTGCTACCATTGTAACACCTGCAATCATTGTAACACCTGCAACCATTGTAACACCTGCAACCATTGTAACACCTGCTACCATTGTAACACCTGCAATCATTGTAACACCTGCAACCATTGTAACACCTGCAACCATTGTAACACCTGCTACCATTGTAACACCTGCAACCATTGTAACACCTGCAACCATTGTAACACCTGCAACCATTGTAACACCTGCAACCATTGTAACACCTGCAACCATTGTAACACCTGCAACCATTGTAACACCTGCAACCATTGTAACACCTGCAACCATTGTAACACCTGCAACCATTGTAACACCTGCAACCATTGTAACACCTGCTACCATTGTAACACATGCTACCATTGTAACACCTGCTACCATTGTAACACCTGCAACCATTGTAACACCTGCAATCATTGTAACACCTGCAACCATTGTAACACCTGCAACCATTGTAACACCTGCTACCATTGTAACACCTGCTACCATTGTAACACCTGCTACCATTGTAACACCTGCAACCATTGTAACACCTGCAACCATTGTAACACCTGCAACCATTGTAACACCTGCAACCATTGTAACACCTGCTACCATTGTAACACCTGCAACCATTGTAACACCTGCAACCATTGTAACACCTGCAACCATTGTAACACCTGCTACCATTGTAATACCTGCTACCATTGTAACACCTGCAACCATTGTAACACCTGCAATCATTGTAACACCTGCTACCATTGTAACACCTGCTATCATTGTAACACCTGCAACCATTGTAACACCTGCAATCATTGTAACACCTGCAACCATTGTAACACCTGCTACCATTGTAACACCTGCTACCATTGTAACACCTGCAACCATTGTAACACCTGCAACCATTGTAACACCTGCAACCATTGTAACACCTGCTACCATTGTAACACCTGCAACCATTGTAACACCTGCAACCATTGTAACACCTGCTACCATTGTAACACCTGCAATCATTGTAACACCTGCAACCATTGTAACAACTGCAACCATTGTAACACCTGCTACCATTGTAACACATGCTACCATTGTAACACCTGCTACCATTGTAACACCTGCAACCATTGTAACACCTGCAATCATTGTAACACCTGCAACCATTGTAACACCTGCAACCATTGTAACACCTGCTACCATTGTAACACCTGCTACCATTGTAACACCTGCAACCATTGTAACACCTGCAACCATTGTAACGCCTACCTGATATCACTGTAGGTTTATACACTGGTGCTCTTAAGTATATTTCCGTATAAAATATAAACTTTATTTACATTTGAGGGTAACCTGATTATATATACTATTAATTCCACGCCTGTAGGGGTCAGTATTAGTCTCGCACTGAATCAATGGTACTTTCAAGGGACTGCTTCATCTCAATTCAAAGGTGAACTAGGTGTCATCTAGCAGCAGCTTTTGACACAGCAAACAGGGAAATCATACTAGAACAGCTTGCTGAACTAGGAATACAAGGAAAATTACTTAAATTGATAGAGGGCTATTTGCCTTACTTATCTGTTCCAATCGAACAGCATATGTTTTGTTTAATGGTGTTAAAAGCACAGAGAGCAAACACTTTGAACTGGGAACTCCACAAGGAGGGGTCCTCAGCCCCTTGTTGTTCAACGTTCTGATGCATAAACTTAGTAAAGATCTTCCAACTAATACTGAAGACAGTCATTTGTTATGCTCATGATATATGTTTACAGGCTGCCTCCGAGCCTAGAATGCAAGTTCTGCTCGATGCTTTTGCTACTAGAGCTGAGGAATGTGGCCTCCTTATCTCTGTACAGAAAACTCGTACCCTCATTCCATGTGGTATTCCACCAGCCAATTATCATATAGATGGGCGAGCACTTGAGAACTGCGAGTCTTACAGATACCTTGGTGTCCCCATTAACGACCCTGGGTACATTTCTTCTCTCAAGAGGAGACTGTGGGAGAGATTAAAGCCCTTGCGGGTCCTTGTTGGTGTCAATCATGGAATTAACGTGAGACTTGCTAGAATGTTTTATGTATCATTTATACGCTCTGTGATTGACTACAATGCTCTACATCTCACACTGTATGCTGACAAAGAGCTGAAACCTCTTGAAACCTTGCAAAATGAAGCTATGCGTCTCATCCTTGGGGCTCCTAAGTCCACGAGAATAGTTAATATGAGAGCAGAGTTAAAATTACCTACCATAAGTGAGAGAATTTTGTCTATTAGCACAGTTTTCGGCGTGAAGGCATTGAGTAGATCTAGGCAACACATGAAGTTTCAAGCTAAACTTTCTAATATGCTACACTCACCTGAGGTCTATAGAAGAAGAACGAAATCTGATTATGTATTTTGGTTCTACAAGGTAGCCAACTTCATCAAAATATTAAATATGTACCCAACTCATTTAATGATTAATCAAACAATTACTCCATGGGATAACTGGGATCTATCAGTTGATTTTGTAATTGCACCCAAGAAAGTGTTCACTCTATATTATTAAAACAGTTAACACTGTAGATCATCACTGAGAGTACTCAGAGTATGGGCAACGATGTGTATCAGTGCTATACCGACGGCTCTGTAGAAGAAGGTGGACGATGTACCGGATGTGCATGTAATATTTTTGAACAATCTACTCTCGTACATACAGCAATGAAGCGCGTCAATGACTGGGCAAGTACAACTCAAACCGAACTTGCAGGCATATACCTTGCCCCTAAATTTTTAAAGACAAAGGCAGTGGACTTATATACTGTGACTCGCAGAGTGCACTGCTGGCATTGAACGCACATAGTAGTGACACCCAGAAAATAGTCAGTGGTATACGAATGAATGTTTTAGCTGCTAAAGAAAACAGATTTGAAATTAACTTCCTTTGGATACCATCACATGTTGGCATCTCAAGTCAGGATACTGTTGATATGCTTGCAAAGACAGCCTGTAGAAAACCAGTGGTAGACATTTATTTGGGTGTTTAATTAGCAGTAACAAAGAGAATACTTAAACAAATACTGACCTACTAAATTCACAAAAGCCTGAAAGTTGTAGCATTAAACATTATGATAAATATCACGAGGAGACATTCACGTATGGAACTAATAGAGCAAGAACTCTGCAATGTGATGTTATAGTGGCCAGGGGCCAGATTCACGAAGGGACTTACGAATGTTTGTCTTCCTAGCGCCATCGTGGCGGCTACGTCGGTATTCAGGTAGCTACACTAAGAAGAAAAACCTTCGTAAGTTTGGTCCGTCATCTAAGTGTGCTGTCGGCCACTCGCAGCTTCACGTAAACTGGATATAACTCATTTTTTTTTCTACTACACAACAATGGGATCGATTTTAATCTAAACAAAAGATTATTAGTTGGCGAATCTCGTGAAGAGGAGTCCTTCGTGTTAGTTATATATATGCATTCTCTGCTTGAATCTTGAAGTAAATATGAACAAATCCACAAGGGACGTGGCCGAGGCTCCTCGACACGCCCTTGTGGATTAGTTAGTTTGATGCATCACGTTAGTGTGATCTCTGTGTGTATTGAAGTAAATATGTCTTTTATGATGGTAGAATTAGTTTTATAATAGAAGATATTATACCAGTAGTTATTAGTAATAAACACTGGTGAACATGAAATATGAGAGAAGGTGATGAGCCCTTCCTGATGAGATCATTTACTATCATCAAGTTCACCTAGTAATAAGTTAGAAGGGTATGTAAAGCTAAGGTACACACCCCTATTTTTAATTATTTTGTTTGATTATATTTGAAATTAAATCTGGGTGAGACATAAAATAAAAATATGCTACACAAATAATGTTAGGTTAGGGTAAAACTTAAAAAACTTTTCTCATTGAATACTTAAACTTATAATTGTGACTATATGGACTATTAAAAAAGAGAGAGGGAAGTAGGGGTTCAAGACCTCTTCCTGTTACACAATTTGGGTGTGTGGAATCAGTAATTATCAAAATAGGGCACCATGCCGGAAGCTATGTAGCAGTTAGGCAGTGAGGTTGGTAGCTACTTGTTGAGGAATGCTTATTTACCTTATACGCTGAGGCAGCCTATTTTATTTGAGGAATACTCAGTTGATTCCTCTACATTTAGCAGGGAACAAATTTGTGTCCAAGACCTCTTCCTGTTACACAATTTGGCTGTGTAACAATCAGTAAGTAATTATCAAAAGAAGGCACCAAGCTGGAAGGCTATGTAGCACTATTGTGTGTAACAATAAACCTAATTTTTTTTAACAAATAATGCACCTATGAGAAACAAATCCTGTCAGCTGTAAAATATTGATGCAATTATTTAAATAAAAAATATAATGAAAGAAATATTACTGGTTTATTTTTATCCTATCTTTTGTACTGTACAGTATATCCAAAGAAGTGAAAAATTGAGACATAATGCAGAATTTAATGAATGATTCAAAAGAAATATGACTATTACATGTCAACATGAGATCTTAATGATCCATGGTTAACATGATTTAATAAAGATAATATTGGTAATAACACAAACTGTAATTTAAAATCTTTATTACTGATATTTTTGTATTAAAACGCTTAGGTATACACAGCAATGTGCTGCTACCCTATTCTATATGGAAGGTTACACAGTGTAGATGAAAAAAAAACTAGCTATAAGTTCATCTAGTACTCCCATCTCACAGGATGGCTAGGCATACATGGAATCAGGGAGAAAATACCTGCCTCAATACAAAAAACAAATCAACTGTGAATAAACAACTTTACGATTTTCACAAGAGTAAGCACTGAATCATGGAAACATTATATTATAATTACTCTTACCATTTTCTACAAGACACCTCTCAAACAATGTATTTTTTTAACATGCTTAGGTAAGCACAGCAATGTGCTGCTTTCCTATTCTGTATGAAGGACCATATAGTCTATGCTCTGAAAATCTCCCTGGACAGATGTAATAGGACCCATTATCATCACACCAGAAATAAATGTCTCTTTGATATCCCCAGAGTCAAACTTAATCTGTGTAAACACTCTATGCAAAAGGGACCTAGTCTATGGAACTCACTCCCTAATGAATTGAAAAGCTGTCAAACTTTAGCCTCAATCAAAAACAAACCAAAAAGTACCAAATTTTCATCTTCATAATTTCCTACACTGTGCTTTGAATTTGCCCTGTATCTAGTCTTACCCAATCTCCCAATCTTTATGTACTTAATCCAAAGAACTTTACGATTGTGATCATTGCTGTCTTCTTTTCAGTGCTAGCAATATGCTGAATTGTGCCTTTTAATTTTTGTTAAACTACCATTCAAGCTGTCAATGCAATCATGAGAGCTACCTATGTGCTTTAATATTCCTACTAATTTCTCTCATCGTTTTTTCTTGCCATGTACAGTGCCTGTTATCATTTTTATGAATTTTGCTAGTATTTACCTACATAAAATTTTCTGTTAGATTAAGGACCTGCCCGAAACGCTGCGCGTACTAGTGGCTTTACAAGAATGTAATTACTATGCTATGTGTCCTCACAATCCAATGTACCTTCTTGTATATATATTAATAAATAATAAATAATAATATAATAATAAATCATAATAATAAATAACTAGTTTAGATAAAAAAAAAAAAAACAGCAACAAGTTCATCCAACATCCCCACCTCACAGGACGGCCAGTCATACATGGAATCAGGAGAGAACAAAATATGTAAGGCTGATCTATTAGCCTCCTACCACATCTGGGTACAGCACAAGAATATCTTCCAATATTTCTGTTGAGCTTGGATATGCCAGCGTCGTCACTGGCTACAGCTGTAAGTATGAAAATGTTACCTTCTCTCTGATTGGCCAAACTAAAAGCCTAGTGATGTCTAGCGGGCCTAAGTGAACTACTTAGAAATCTTCGTAAGTTTACTTTTCTGAATCGCCCTTGGCGCGTTCTTAGTCAGCACTTAGGAACCTTCGTAGCAAACCTACTTATGAAGAAATACACGGAGCTTCGTGAATCTAGGTCCAGAATACGCCTGGGATCTAGACGTATCTGGCAGTTTTCTCAAAATACAAATGTTGAATACACAAGTGTCAACTTGTGAAAGAGAAAACATGCTCTCACTTGAACATTATATTGTAGAATGTCCCATATGACTGCTATCACCCTCCTTGGATGAGGATGCGGAACTCTGTAAATACTATATGAGTACTGGAAACTTGATGATATATTGGACATGTAACCATGATTGACTATGTAACCCATTTTGCACCCGCAAGATAACTTAAGATTTTAAGGGTGACAGATTGTTATCTTCTTGTTTGAGATGTCCACTTGAGATAGTTAAGCAAGTCCCGCTGTGTCTGGGTACAAGTGACAGGATGAACACCCAGCGGGTTTTCTTCCTATTGGGAGTGTTGTACATGCTGCTATGGCGGTGTGTCCACTCACAAGATGAGTGGCGCTGCCCAATACTGTCACTATGGCGGTGTGTCCACTCACAGGATGAGTGGCGCTGCCCAATACTGTCACTATGGCGGTGTGTCCACTCACAGGATGAGTGACGCTGCCCAATACTGTCACTATGGCGGTGTGTCCACTCACAGGATGAGTGGCGCTGCCCAATACTGTCACTATGGCGGTGTCCACTCACAGGATGAGTGGCGCTGCCCAATACTGTCACTATGGCGGTGTGTCCACTCACAGGATGAGTGGCGCTGCCCAATAGTGTCACTATGGCGGTGTGTCCACTCACAGGATGAGTGGCGCTGCCCAATACTGTCACTATGGGGGTGTGTTCACTCACAGGATGAGTGGCGCTGCCCAATACTGTCACTATGGCGGCATGTCCACTCACAGGATGAGTGGCGCTGCCCAATACTGTCACTATGGCGGTGTGTCCACTCACAGGATGAGTGGCGCTGCCCAATACTGTCACTATGGCGTGTGACCACTCACAGGATGAGTGGCGCTGCCCAATACTGTCACTATGGCGGTGTGTCCACTCACAGGATGAGTGGCGCTGCCCAATACTGTCACTATGGCGGTGTGTCCACTCACAAGATGAGTGGCGCTGCCCAATACTGTAACTATGGCGGTGTGTCCCACTCACAGGATGAGTGGCGCTGCCCAATACTGTCACTATGGCGGTGTGTTCACTCACAGGATGAGTGACGCTGCCCAATACTGTCACTATGGTGGTGTGTCCACTCACAGGATGAGTGTGCTGCCCAATACTGTCACTATGGCGGTGTGTCCACTCACAGGATGAGTGGCGCTGCCCAATACTGTCACTATGGCGGTATGTCCACTCACAGGATGAGTGGCGCTGCCCAATACTGTCACTGGCGGTGTGTTCCACTCACAGGATGAGTGGCGCTGCCCAATACTGTCACTATGGCGGTGTGTCCACTCACAGGATGAGTGGCGCTGCCCAATACTGTCACTATGGGGTGTGTCCACTCACAGGATGAGTGGCGCTGCCCAATACTGTCACTATGGCGGTGTGACCACTCACAGGATGAGTGGCGCTGCCCAATACTGTCACTATGGCGGTGTGTCCACTCACAGGATGAGTGGCGCTGCCCAATACTGTCACTATGGCGGTGTGTCCACTCACAGGATGAGTGGCGCTGCCCAATACTGTAACTATGGCGGTGTGTCCACTCACAGGATGAATGGCACTGCCCAATACTGTCACTATGGCGGTGTGTCCACTCACAGGATGAGTGGCGCTGCCCAATACTGTCACTATGGTGGTATGTCCACTCACAGGATGAGTGGCGCTGCCCAATACTGTCACTTATGGCGGCGTGTTCACTCACAGGATGAGTGGCGCTGCCCAATACTGTCACTATGGTGGTGTGTCCACTCACAGGATGAGTGGCGCTGCCCAATACTGTCACTATGGCGGTGTGTCCTCACTCCAGGATGAGTGGCGCTGCCCAATACTGTCACTATGGTGTGTGTCCCACTACTCACAGGATAGTGGTGCTGCCCAATACTGTCACTGCATTGGCGGTGTGTCCCTCACAGGATGAGTGGCGCTGCCCAATGTGTCACTATGGCGGTCTGTCCACTCAGGATGAGTGGCGCTGCCCAATACTGTCACTATGGCGGGTGTGTCCACTCACAGATGAGTGGCGCTGCCCAAACTGGTTCACTATGGCGGTGTGTCCACTCACAGGAA
>WNGS01042237.1:0-25371 GCA_020271785.1 Procambarus virginalis | reverse complement strand
GCCAGGTGTTGTATGCACCGGCAGGTACTGTATACACGACCAGGTACTGTATGCACACAGGTATTGTATGCCACCGCCATGTACTGTATGCACCGTCAGGTACTGTATGCACGGCCTGGTATTGCATGCACCGCTAGGTACTGTATGCACCGCAGGTATTGTATGCATGGCAGGTAATGTATGCACCGCCAGGTATCTTATTATCCCGCAAGGTACTGTATACACGCCCAGGTACTGTATGCACTGCCAGGTATTGTATGCACCGCCATGTACTGTATGCACCGCTAGGTACTGTATGCACGTCCAGGTATTGTATGCACCGCCATGTACTGTATGCACCGCCAGGTACTGTATGCACTGCCAGGTGTTGTATGCACCGCCAGGTACTGTATGCACTGCCAGGTGTTGTATGCACCGCCAGGTACTGTATACATGACCAGGTACTGTATGCACCACCAGGTATTGTATGCACCGCCAGGTACTCTATGCAATGCCAGGTACTGTAAGCACGGCCAGGTATTGTATGCACCGCCAGATACTGTATGCACCGCCAGGTATTGCAAGCACCGCAAGGTACTGTATACACGGTCAGGTATTGTATGCACGGAAAGGTACTGTATACACCGCCAGGTATTGTATGCGCTGCCAGGTATTGTATGCACCGCCAGATATTGTATGCACCGCCAGGTACTGTATTCAAAATCCAGGAACTGTATGCACGGACAAATACTGTGTGCACGGCCAGGTACTGTATGCACCCCCAGGTATTGTATTCACCGCCAGGTACTGTATGCACCGCCAGGTACTGTATACACCGCCAGGTACTGTATGCACGGCCTGGTACTGTATGCACTGCCAGGTATTGTATGCACCGCCATGTACTGTATGCACCGCCAGGTACTGTATGCACGGCCAGGTATTGTATGCACCGCCAAGAAATGTATGCACAACCAGGTATTGTATGCACGGCCATGTGTTGTATGCACCGCCAGGTACTGTATACACGACAATCTACTGTGTGCACCACCAGGTATTGTATGCACCACCATGTACTGTATGCACCGCCAGGTACTCTATGCACCGCCAGGTACTGTATGCACGGCCAGGTATTGTATACAACGCTAGGTACTGTATGCAACGCTAGGTATTGTATGCACGGCCAGGTACTATATGCACCGCCAGGTACTGAATGAACCGCCAGGTACTGTATGCACTGCCAGGTATTGTATGCACGGCTAGGAACTGTATGCACCGGCAGGTGCTGTATGCACCGACAGAAACTGTATGCACCGCCAGGTATTCTATGCACCGCCAGGTACTGTATGCAAGGCCAGGTATTGTATGCACGACCAGGTACTGTATGCACGGCCAGGTACTATATGCACAGTTAAGAATTGTATGCACCGCCAGGTACTGTATGCACTGCCAGGTATTGTATGCACCGCCAGGTACTGTATGCAAGGCCAGGTTCTGTATGCACGGCCAGGTACTCTGTGCACGGCCAGGTACTGTATGCACCACCAGGTATTGTATGCACCGCCAGGTACTGTATGCATCGCCAGGTACTGTATGCACCGCCAGGTACTGTAGCAACGCCAGGTATTGTATGCACCGCCAGGTACTGTATACACGGCCAGGTACTGTATACACTGCCAGGTATTGTATGTACCGACTCATACTGTATGCACCGCCAGGTACTGTATGCACTGCCAGGTATTGTATGCACCGCCAGGTATTTTATGCACGGCCAGGTACTGTATGCACCGACAGGTACTGTATTCACGGCCATGTGATGTATGCACCACCAGGTACTGTATATACACGACGAGGTACTGTATGCACCACCAGGTATTGTATGCACCGCCATGTACTGTATGCACCGCCAGGTACTGTATGCACGGCCAGGTATTGTATGCACGGCCAGGTACTGTATAAACTGCAAGGTGTTGTATGCACCGCCAGGTACTGTATACACGACCAGGTACTGTATGCACCACCAGGTATTGTATGCACCGCCGTGTACTGTATGCACCGCCATGTACTGTATGCACGGCCAGGTATTGTATGCACTACCAGGTACTGTATACACGGTCAGGTACTGTATGCACCGCCAGGTACGGTATGCACCGCCAGGTACTGTATGCACGTCCAGGTACTGTATGCACAGCCATGTACTGTATATATGTCAGGGTACTGTATGCACTGCCAGATATTGTATGCATCGCCAGGTATTGTATGCACTACCAGGTACTGTATGCACCGCCAGGTACTGTATGCACTGCCAGGTGTTGTCTACACCGCCAGGTACTGTATACACGACCAGGTACTGTATGCACCACCAGGCATTGTATGCACCACCATATACTGTATGCACCGCCAGGTACAGTATGCACGGCCAGGTATTGTATGCACCGCCAGGTACTGTATGCACCGCCAGGTATTGTATGCACGGCCTGGTATTGTATGCACCGCCAGGTACTGTATACACCGCCAGGTACAGTATGCACTTCCAGGTATTGTATGCACAGCCAGGTACTGTATGCACCGACAGGTGCTGTATGAACCGCCAGGTACTGTATGCACCGCCAGTTATTGAATGCACCGCCAGGTACTGTATGCACCGCCAGTTATTGAATGCACCGCCAGGTACTGTATGCACCGCCAGGTTCAGTATGCACCGCCAGGTGTTATAAGCACCGCAAGGTACTGTATGCACCGCCAGGTACTGTATGCACCGCCTGGTACTGTAAGCACCGCCAGGTACTGTATGCACGGCCGGGTACTGTATGCACAGCCACGTACTGTATGCACCGCTAGGTATTGTATGCACGGCCAGGTACTGTATGCACCGCTAGGTACTGTATGCACGGCTAGTTACTGTATGCACGGTCAGGTATTGTATGTACTGCAAAGTACTGTATGCACGGCCAGGAACAGTATGCACGGCCAGGTATTGTATGCACGGCCAGGTACTTTATGCACTGCCAGGTATTGTATGCACCGTCATGTACTGTATGCACCGCTAGGTACTGTATGCACGGCCAGGTATTGTATGCACCTCCAGGTACTGTATTTTCCGCCAGGTACTGTATGCACTGCCAGGTACTGTATGCACCGCCAGGTATTGTATGTACCGCCAAGTACTGTATGCACGGCCAGGTACTGTATACACGGCCAGGTACTCTATGCACCGCCAGGTACTGTATGCACGGCTAGGCTTTGTATGCACCGCCAGGTACTGTATACACGACCAGGTACTGTATGCACCGCCAGGTACTGTATGCACGGCCAGGTATTGTATACAACGCTAGGTACTATATGCAACGCTAGGTATTGTATACACGGCCAGGTACTATATGCACCGCCAAGTTCTGAATGCACCGCCAGGTACTGTATGCACTACAAGGTATTGTATGCACGGCCAGGAACTGTATGCACCGCCAGGTGCTGTATGCACCGCCAGGTATTCTATGCACCGCCAGGTACTGTATGCAAGGCCAGGTATTGTATGCACGGCCAGGTACTCTATGCACGGCCAGGTACTATATGCACAGCCAAGAATTTTATGCACCGCCAGGTACATTATGCACTGCCAGGTATTGTATGCACCGCCAGGTACTGTATGCAAGGCCAGGTTCTGTATGCACGGCCAGGTACTGTGTGCATGGCCAGGTACTGTATGCACCACCAGGTATTGTATGCACCGCCAGGTACTGTATGCATCGCCAGGTACTGTATGCACAGCCAGGTACTGTATGCACCACCAGGTAATGTATACACGGCCAGGTACTTTATACACTGCCAGGTATTGTATGTACAGACACATACTGTATGCACCGCCAGGTACTGTATGCACGGCCAGGTATTGTATGCACCGCCAGGTATTGTATGCACGGCCAGGTACTGTATGCACCGACAGGTACTGTATTCACGGCCAGGTGTTGTATGCAAAACCAGGTACTGTATACACGACCAGGTACTGTATGCACCACCAGGTATTGTATGCACCGCCATGTACTGTATGCACCGCCAGGTACTGTATGCACGGCCAGGTATTTTATGCACCGCCAGGTACTCTATGCATCGCCAGGTATTGTATGCACGGCCAGGTACTGTATGCACCGCCAGGTACTGTATACACTGCAAGGTGTTGTATGCACCGCCAGGTACTGTTTACACGAGCAGGTACTGTATGCACCACCAGGTATTGTATGCACCGCCGTGTACTGTATGCACCGCCAGGTACTCTATGCACCGTCATGTACTGTATGCACGGCCAGGTATTGTATGCACCACCAGGTACTGTATGCACCGCCATGTATTGTATGCACGGCAAGGTACTGTATGCACCGCCAGGTATTGTATGCACCGCCAGGTACTGTATGCACCGCCAGGTACTGTATGCACCGCCAAGTATTGTATCCTCCGCCAGGTACTGTTTGCAAGGCAAGGTACTGTATGCACGGCCAGGTACTGTGTGCACGGCCAGGTACTGTTTGCACCGCCAGGTACTGTATGCATGGCCAGGTATTGTATGCACCGCCAGATACTGTATGCACCGCCAGGTATTGCATGCACCGCAAGGTACTGTATACACGGTCAGGTATGTATGCACGGCCAGGTACTGTATACACCGCCAGGTATTGTATGCACTGACAGGTATTGTATGCACCGCCAGGTATTGTATGCACCGCCAGGTACTGTATGCACCGCCAGGTACTGTATGCAAAGCCAGGAACTGTATGCACGGCCAGGTACTGTATGCAAGGCAAGGTACTGTATGCACGGCCAGGTACTGTTTGCACGGCCAGGTACTGTATTCACCGCCAGGTATTGTATGCACCGCCAGGTACTTTATGCACCGCAAGGTACTGTATGCACCTGCAGGTATTGTATGCCCTACCAGGTACTGTATGCACAGCCAGGTACTGTATGCACCGCCAGGTATTGTATTTACCGCCAGGTACTGTGTGCACGCCCAGGTACTGTATTCACGGCCAGGTACTGTATGCACAGTAAGGTACTGTATGCACCCGGTACTGAATAGACTTCCTGTACTGTATGCACTGCCAGGTATGTATGTACAGCTGTGGACTGTATGCAAAGCCAGGTACGGTATGCACGGCCAGGTATTGTATGCACCGCCAGGTACTCTATGCACCGCCAGGTACTGTATACACTGCCAGGTGTTGTATGCACCACCAGGTACTGTATACACGACCAGGTACTGTATGCTCCGTCACGTATTGTATGCACCGCCATGTACTGTGTGCACCGCCAGGTACTCTATACACCGCCAGGTTCTGTATGCACGGCCAGGTATTTTATGCACCGCCAGATACTGTATGCACCGCCAGGTATTGTATGCACGGCCAGGTACTGTATGCACCGCAAGGCATTGTATGCACCGCAAGGTACTGTATACACGGTCAGGTACTGTATGCACGGCCAGGTACTGTATACACCGCCAGGTATTGTATGTACTGCCAGGTATTGTATGCACCGTCAGGTATTGTATGCACCGCCAGGTACTGTATGCAAAGCCAGGTACTGTATGCACGACCAGGTAGTGTGTGCACGGCTAGGTACTGTATGCACCGCCAGGTATTGTATTTACCGCCAGGTACTGTATGCACGGCCAGGAACTGCATGCACCGCCAGGTAGTGTATGCACCGCCAGGTACTGTATGCACGGCCAGGTATTGTATGTACCGCCAGTTACTGTATGCACGGCCAGGTACTGTATGCACCGCATGGTACTGTATGTAATGCCAGGTACTGAATGCACCGCCAGGTACTGAATGCACTGCCAGGTATTGAATGCACCGCCAGGTACTGTATGCACGACCAGGTACACTATGCACGGCCAGGTACTGTGTGCACCGCCAGGTACTGTTTGCACGGCCAGGAACTGTATGCACCGTCAGGTATTGTATGCACTGCCAGGTACTGTATTCACTTCCAGGTACTGTATGCACGGCCAGGTACTTTATGCACCGCCATGTATGTATGCACTGCCAGGTACTGTATGCACCGCCAGGTATTGTATGCACCGCCAGGTTCTGTATGCAAGGCCAGGTACTTCATGCACGGCAGGTACTGTATGCACGGCCAGGTACTGTATGCACCGTCAGGTATTGTATGCACCGCCAGGTACTGTATGCACCGCCAGGTACTGTATGCACCGCTAAGTATTGTATGCTCCGCCAGGTACTGTATGCAAGTCAAGGTACTGTATGCACGGCCAGGTACTGTGTGCACGGCCAGGAACTGTATGCACCGCCAGGTATTGTATGCACCGCCCGGTACTGTATGCACCGCCAGGTACTGTATGCACCGCCAGGTATTGTATGCACCGCCAGGTACTGTATGCACAGCCAGGTACTGTATGCACCGCAAGGTATTGTATGCACTGCCAGGTACTGTATACACGGCCAGGTACTGTATGACGGCCAGGTACTGTATGCACCGCCAGGTATTGTATGCACCGCCAGATACTGTATGCACCGCTAGGTATTGTATGCACCGCCAGGTACTGTATGCAAGGCCAGGTACTGTATGCACGGCCAGGTACTGAATGCACGGCCAGGTACTGTATGCACCGTCAGGTATTGTATGCACCGCCAGGTACTGTATGCACCGCCAGGTACTGTATGCCCCGCTGTATTGTATGCACCGCCAGGTACTGTATGCAAGGCAAGGTACTGTATGCACGGCCAGGTACTGTGTGCACCTCCAGGTACTGTATGCACAGCCAAGTATTGTATGCCCGCCAGGTACTGTATGCACAGCCAGGTACTGTATGCACCGCCAGGTACTGTATACACGGCCAGGTACTGTATGCACTGCCAGGTATTGTATGCACCGCCATGTACTGTATGCACTGCCAGGTACTATATGCACGGCCAGGTATTGTATACACCGCCAGGTACTGTATGCACCGCCAGGTATTGTATGCGCGGCCAGGTACTGTATGCACGGCCAGGTACTGTATGCACCGCCAGGTATTGTATGCACCGCCAGGTACTGTATACACCGCCAGGTTCTGTATGAACTGCCAGGTGTTGTATGCACCGCCAGGTAATGTATACACGACCAGGTACTGTATGCACCACCAGGTATTGTATGCACCGCCATGTACTGTATGCACCGAAAGGTACTGTATGCATGGCCAGGTATTGCATGCACCGCCAGGTACTGTATGCACCTCCAGGTACTGTTTGCACAGCCAGGTACTGTATGCACCGCCAGGTACTGTATGCACCGCCTGGTATTGTATGCACCGCCAGGTACTGTATGCAAGGCAAGGTATTGTATGCACGGCCAGGTACTGTGTGCACCGCCAGGTACTGTATGTACCGCCAGGTACTGTATGCACCGCCAGGTATTGTATGCCCCGCCAGGTACTGTATGCACAGCCAGGTACTGTATGCACCGCCAGGTACTGTATGCACGGCCAGGTACTGTATGCACTGCCAGGTATTGTATGCACCGCCATGTACTGTATGCACTGCCACGTACTATATGCACGGTCAGGTATTGTATACACCGCCAGGTACTGTATGCACCGCCAGGTATTGTATGCACGCCAGGTACTGTATGCACGGCCAGGTACTGTATGCACCGCCAGGTACTGTATGCACCGCCAGGTACTGTACGCACGCCAGGTATTGTATGCACCGCCAATTACTGAATGCATCGCCAGGTATTGTATGCACGGCCAGGTACTGTATGCACCGCCAGGTTCTGTATGACTGCCAGGTATTGCATGCACCGCCAGGTACTGTATGCACCGCCAGGTATTATATGCACGGCCAGGTACTGTATGCACCGCCAGGTTCTGTATGAACTGCCAGGTATTGTATGCACCGCCAATACTGTATGCATCGCCAGGTATTGTATGCACGGCCAGGTACTGTATGCACCGCCAGGTTCTGTATGAACTGCCAGGTATTGCATGCTCCGCCATGTACTGTATGCACCGCCAGGTACTGTATGCACGGCCAGGTATTGAATGCACCGCCAGGTACTGTATGCACCGCCAGGTATTGTATGTATGGCCAGGTACTGTATGCACCGCCAGGTACTGTATGCACTGCCAGGTGATGTATGCACCGCCAGATACTGTATACATGACCAGGTACTGTATGCACCACCAGGTATTGTATGCACCGCCATGTACTGTATGCACCTCCAGGTACTCTATGCACCGCCAGGTACTGTATGCACGGCCAGGTATTGTATGCACCGCCAGATACTCTATGCACCGCCAGGTATTGCATGCACTGCAAGGTACTGTATTCACGGTCAGGTATTGTATGCACGGCCAGGTACTGTATACACCGCCAGGTATTGTATGCACTGCCAGGTATTGTATGCACCGCCAGGTATTGTATGCACCGCCAGGTACTGTATGCAAAGCCAGGAACTGTATGCACGGCCAGGTACTGTATGCTAGGCAAGGTACTGTTTGCACGGCCAGGTACTGTGTGCACCGCCAGGTACTGTATGCACAGCCAGGTACTGTATGCACCGCCAGGTACTGTATACACGGCCAGGTACTGCATGCACTGCCAGGTTTTGTATGCACCGCCATGTACTGTATGCACCGCCAGGTACTATATGCACGGCCAGGTATTGTATACACCGCAAGGTACTGTATGCACCGCTAGGTATTGTATGCACGGCCAGGTACTGTATGCACGGCCAGGTACTGTTTGCACGGCCAGGTACTGAATGCACAGCCAGGTATTGTATGCACCGCCAGGTACTGTATGCACCGCCAGGCACTGTATGCACCGCCAGATATTGTATGCACCGCCAGGTACTGTATACACGGCCAGGTACTGTATGCACGGCCAGGTACTGTATGCACCGCCAGGTATTGTATGCACCGCCAGGTACTGTACGCACCGCCAGGTATTGTATGCACCGCCAGGTACTGTATGCACAGCCAGGTACTGTATGCACCGCCAGGTACTGTATACACGCCCAGGTACTGTATGCACTGCCAGATATTGTATGCACCGCCATGTACTCTATGCATCGTTAGGTGCTGTATGCACGGCCACGTACTGTATGTACCGCCAAGTACTGTATGCACCGACAGGTATTGTATGCACGGCCAGGTACTTTATGCACCGCAAGGTACTGTATGCACCTGCAGGTATTGTATGCCCTACCAGGTACTGTATGCACAGCCAGGTACTGTATGCACCGCCAGGTATTGTATTTACCGCCAGGTACTGTGTGCACGCCCAGGTACTGTATTCACGGCCAGGTACTGTATGCACAGTAAGGTACTGTATGCACCGCCAGGTACTGAATAGACTTCCTGGTACTGTATGCACTGCCAGGTATTGTATGCACAGCTGTGGACTGTATGCAAAGCCAGGTACGGTATGCACGGCCAGGTATTGTATGCACCGCCAGGTACTCTATGCACCGCCAGGTACTGTATGCACTGCCAGGTGTTGTATGCACCACCAGGTACTGTATACACGACCAGGTAATGTATGCTCCGTCACGTATTGTATGCACCGCCATGTACTGTGTGCACCGCCAGGTACTCTATACACCGCCAGGTTCTGTATGCACGGCCAGGTATTTTATGCACCGCCAGATACTGTATGCACCGCCAGGTATTGTATGCACGGCCAGGTACTGTATGCACCGCAAGGCATTGTATGCACCGCAAGGTACTGTATACACGGTCAGGTACTGTATGCACGGCCAGGTACTGTATACACCGCCAGGTATTGTATGTACTGCCAGGTATTGTATGCACCGTCAGGTATTGTATGCACCGCCAGGTACTGTATGCAAAGCCAGGTACTGTATGCACGACCAGGTAGTGTGTGCACGGCTAGGTACTGTATGCACCGCCAGGTATTGTATTTACCGCCAGGTACTGTATGCACGGCCAGGAACTGCATGCACCGCCAGGTAGTGTATGCACCGCCAGGTACTGTATGCACGGCCAGGTATTGTATGTACCGCCAGTTACTGTATGCACGGCCAGGTACTGTATGCACCGCATGGTACTGTATGTAATGCCAGGTACTGAATGCACCGCCAGGTACTGAATGCACTGCCAGGTATTGAATGCACCGCCAGGTACTGTATGCACGACCAGGTACACTATGCACGGCCAGGTACTGTGTGCACCGCCAGGTACTGTATGTACCGCCAGGTACTGTATGCACAGCCAAGTATTGTATGCCCCGCCAGGTACTGTATGCACAGCCAGGTACTGTATGCACCGCCAGGTACTGTATACACGGCCAGGTACTGTATGCACTGCCAGGTATTGTATGCACCGCCATGTACTGTATGCACTGCCAGGTACTATATGCACGGCCAGGTATTGTATACACCGCCAGGTACTGTATGCACCGCCAGGTATTGTATGCGCGGCCAGGTACTGTATGCACGGCCAGGTACTGTATGCACCGCCAGGTATTGTATGCACCGCCAGGTACTGTATACACCGCCAGGTTCTGTATGAACTGCCAGGTGTTGTATGCACCGCCAGGTAATGTATACACGACCAGGTACTGTATGCACCACCAGGTATTGTATGCACCGCCATGTACTGTATGCACCGAAAGGTACTGTATGCATGGCCAGGTATTGCATGCACCGCCAGGTACTGCATGCACCTCCAGGTACTGTTTGCACAGCCAGGTACTGTATGCACCGCCAGGTACTGTATGCACCGCCTGGTATTGTATGTACCGCCAGGTACTGTATGCAAGGCAAGGTATTGTATGCACGGCCAGGTACTGTGTGCACCGCCATGTACTGTATGTACCGCCAGGTACTGTATGCACCGCCAGGTATTGTATGCCCCGCCAGGTACTGTATGCACAGCCAGGTACTGTATGCACCGCCAGGTACTGTATGCACGGCCAGGTACTGTATGCACTGCCAGGTATTGTATGCACCGCCATGTACTGTATGCACTGCCACGTACTATATGCACGGTCAGGTATTGTATACACCGCCAGGTACTGTATGCACCGCCAGGTATTGTATGCACGGCCAGGTACTGTATGCACGGCCAGGTACTGTATGCACCGCCAGGTACTGTATGCACCGCCAGGTACTGTACGCACCGCCAGGTATTGTATGCACCGCCAATTACTGTATGCATCGCCAGGTATTGTATGCACGGCCAGGTACTGTATGCACCGCCAGGTTCTGTATGAACTGCCAGGTATTGCATGCACCGCCAGGTACTGTATGCACCGCCAGGTATTATATGCACGGCCAGGTACTGTATGCACCGCCAGGTTCTGTATGAACTGCCAGGTATTGCATGCACCGCCAATTACTGTATGCATCGCCAGGTATTGTATGCACGGCCAGGTACTGTATGCACCGCCAGGTTCTGTATGAACTGCCAGGTATTGCATGCTCCGCCATGTACTGTATGCACCGCCAGGTACTGTATGCACGGCCAGGTATTGAATGCACCGCCAGGTACTGTATGCACCGCCAGGTATTGTATGTATGGCCAGGTACTGTATGCACCGCCAGGTACTGTATGCACTGCCAGGTGATGTATGCACCGCCAGATACTGTATACATGACCAGGTACTGTATGCACCACCAGGTATTGTATGCACCGCCATGTACTGTATGCACCTCCAGGTACTCTATGCACCGCCAGGTACTGTATGCACGGCCAGGTATTGTATGCACCGCCAGATACTCTATGCACCGCCAGGTATTGCATGCACTGCAAGGTACTGTATTCACGGTCAGGTATTGTATGCACGGCCAGGTACTGTATACACCGCCAGGTATTGTATGCACTGCCAGGTATTGTATGCACCGCCAGGTATTGTATGCACCGCCAGGTACTGTATGCAAAGCCAGGAACTGTATGCACGGCCAGGTACTGTATGCTAGGCAAGGTACTGTTTGCACGGCCAGGTACTGTGTGCACCGCCAGGTACTGTATGCACAGCCAGGTACTGTATGCACCGCCAGGTACTGTATACACGGCCAGGTACTGCATGCACTGCCAGGTTTTGTATGCACCGCCATGTACTGTATGCACCGCCAGGTACTATATGCACGGCCAGGTATTGTATACACCGCAAGGTACTGTATGCACCGCTAGGTATTGTATGCACGGCCAGGTACTGTATGCACATCCAGGTACTGTTTGCACGGCCAGGTACTGAATGCACAGCCAGGTATTGTATGCACCGCCAGGTACTGTATGCACCGCCAGGCACTGTATGCACCGCCAGATATTGTATGCACCGCCAGGTACTGTATACACGGCCAGGTACTGTATGCACGGCCAGGTACTGTATGCACCGCCAGGTATTGTATGCACCGCCAGGTACTGTACGCACCGCCAGGTATTGTATGCACCGCCAGGTACTGTATGCACAGCCAGGTACTGTATGCACCGCCAGGTACTGTATACACGCCCAGGTACTGTATGCACTGCCAGATATTGTATGCACCGCCATGTACTCTATGCATCGTTAGGTGCTGTATGCACGGCCAGGTACTGTATGTACCGCCAAGTACTGTATGCACCGACAGGTATTGTATGCACGGCCAGGTACTGTATGCACCGCCAGGTACTGTATGCACGGCCGGTGTTTTATGCACCGCCAGGTACTGTATACACGACCAGGTACTCTATGCACCACTAGGTATGTATGCACCGCCATGTACTGTATGCATAGCCAAGTACTGTATGCACGGCCAGGTATTGTATGCACTGCCAAGTACTGTATGCATCGCCAGGTATTGTATGCACGGCCAGGTACTGTATGACCCGTCAGGTTCTGTATGAACTGCCAGGTGTTGTATGCACCGCCAGGTACTGTATACACGACCATGTACTGTATGCACCACCAGGTAATGTATGCACCGCCATGTACTGTATGCACCGTCAGGTACTGTATGCACGGCCTGGTATTGCATGCAGCGCTAGGTACTGTATGCACCGCCAGGTATTGTATGCACGGCCAGGTAATGTATGCACCGCCAGGTATCTTATGCACCGCAAGGTACTGTATACATGGCCAGGTACTGTATGCACTGCCAGGTATTGTATGCACCGCCATGTACTGTATGCACCGCTAGGTACTGTATGCACGTCCAGGTAATGTATGCACCGCCAGGTACTGTATGCACTGCCAGGTGTTGTATGCACCGCCAGGTACTGTATGCACTGCCAGGTGTTGTATGCACCGCCAGGTACTGTATACATGACCAGGTACTGTATGCACCACCAGGTATTGTATGCACCGCCAGGTATTCTATGCACCGCCAGGTACTGTAAGCACGGCCAGGTATTGTATGCACCGCCAGATACTGTATGCACCGCCAGGTATTGCAAGCACCGCAAGGTACTGTATACACGGTCAGGTATTGTATGCACGGAAAGGTACTGTATACACCGCCAGGTATTGTATGCACTGCCAGGTATTGTATGCACCGCCAGATATTATATGCACCGCCAGGTACTGTATTCAAAGCCAGGAACTGTATGCACGGACAAATACTGTGTGCACGGCCAGGTACTGTATGCACCACCAGGTATTGTATTCCACCGCCAGGTACTGTATGCACCGCCATGTACTGTATGCACCGCCAGGTACTGTATGCACGGCCAGGTACTGTATGCACTGGCAGGTATTGTATGCACCGCCATGTACTGTATGCACCGCCAGGTACTGTATGCACGGCCAGGTATTGTATGCACCGCCAGGAAATGTATGCACAACCAGGTATTGTATGCACGGCCATGTGTTGTATGCACCGCCAGGTACTGTATACACGACCATCTACTGTGTGCACCACCAGGTATTGTATGCACCACCATGTACTGTATGCACTGCAAGGTACTCTATGCACCGCCAGGTACTGTATGCACGGCCAGGAATTGTATGCACCGCCAAGAAATATATGCACAACCAGGTATTGTATGCACGGCCATGTGTTGTATGCACCGCCAGGTACTGTATACACGACCATCTACTGTGTGCACCACCAGGTATTGTATGCATCACCATGTACTTTATGCACCGCCAGGTACTCTATGCACCGCCAGGTACTGTATGCACGGCCAGGTATTGTATACAACGCTAGGTACTGTATGCAACGCTAGGTATTGTATGCACGGCCAGGTACTATATGCACCGCCAGGTACTGAATGAACCGCCAGGTACTGTATGCACTGCCAGGTATTGTATGCAAGGCCAGGTATTGTATGCACGACCAGGTACTGTATGCATGGCCAGGTACTGTATGCACCGTCAGGTATTGTATGCACCGCCAGGTACTTTATGCACCGCTAGGTACTGTATGCAACGCCAAGTATTGTATGCTCCGCCAGGTACTGTATGCAATGCAAGGTACTGTATGCACGGCCAGGTACTGTGTGCACCGTCAGCTATTGTATGCACCGCCATGTTCTGTATGCACTGCCAGGTACTATATGCACGGCCAGGTATTGTATTCACCGCCAGGAACTGTATGCTTCGCCAGGTATTGTATGCACGGCCAGGTACTGTATGCACGGCCAGGTACTGTTTGCACGGCCAGGTACTGAATGCACAGCCAGGTATTGTATGCACCGCCAGGTACTGTACGCACCGCCAGGTATTGTATGCACCGCCAGGTACTGTATGCACAGCCAGGTACTGTATGCACCGCCAGGTACTGTATACACGCCCAGGTACTGTATGCACTGCCAGATATTGTATGCACCGCCATGTACTCTATGCATCGCCAGGTGCTGTATGCACGGCCAGGTACTGTATGCACCGCCAGGTACTGTATGCACCGACAGGTATTGTATGCACGGCCAGGTACTGTATGCACCGCCAGGTACTGTATGCACGGCCAGGTGTTTTATGCACCGCCAGGTACTGTATACACGACCAGGTACTCTATGCACCACTAGGTATGTATGCACCGCCATGTACTGTATGCATAACCAAGTACTGTATGCACGGCCAGGTATTGTATGCACTGGCAAGTACTGTATGCATCGCCAGGTATTATATACACGGCCAGGTAATGTATGACCCGTCAGGTTCTGTATGAACTGCCAGGTGTTGTATGCACCGCCAGGTACTGTATACACGACCAGGTACTGTATGCACCACCAGGTATTGTATGCACCGACATGTACTGTATGCACCGTCAGGTACTGTATGCACGGCCTGGTATTGCATGCACCGCTAGGTACTGTATGCACCGCCAGTTATTGTATGCACGGCCAGGTAATGTATGCACCGCCAGGTATCTTATGCACCGCAAGGTACTGTATACACGGCCAGGTACTGTATGCACTGCCAGGTATTGTATGCACCGCCATGTACTGTATGCACCGCTAGGTACTGTATGCACGTCCAGGTATTGTATGCACCGCCAGGTACTGTATGCACTGCCAGGTGTTGTATGCACCGCCAGGTACTGTATGCACTGCCAGGTGTTGTATGCACCGCCAGGTACTGTATACATGACCAGGTACTGTATGCACCACCAGGTATTGTATGCACCGCCAGGTACTCTATGCACCGCCAGGTACTGTAAGCACGGCCAGGTATTGTATGCACCGCCAGATACTGTATGCACCGCCAGGTATTGCAAGCACCGCAAGGTACTGTATACACGGTCAGGTATTGTATGCACGGAAAGGTACTGTATACACCGCCAGGTATTGTATGCACTGCCAGGTATTGTATGCACCGCCAGATATTGTATGCACCGCCAGGTACTGTATTCAAAGCCAGGAACTGTATGCACGGACAAATACTGTGTGCACGGCCAGGTACTGTATGCACCACCTGGTATTGTATTCACCGCCAGGTACTATATGCACCGCCAGGTACTGTATGCACCGCCAGGTACTGTATGCACGGCCAGGTACTGTATGCACTTCCAGGTATTGTATGCACCGCCATGTACTGTATGCACCGCCAGGTACTGTATGCACGGCCAGGTATTGTATGCACCGCCAGGAAATGTATGCACAACCAGGTATTGTATGCACGGCCATGTGTTGTACGCACCGCCAGGTACTGTATACACGACCATCTACTGTGTGCACCACCAGGTATTGTATGCACCACCATGTACTGTATGCACCGCCAGGTACTGTATGCACGGCCATGTATTGTATGCACCGCCAACAAATGTATGCACAACCAGGTATTGTATGCACGGCCAAGTACTGTATGCATCGCCAGGTATTGTATGCACGGCCAGGTACTGTATGACCCGTCAGGTTCTGTATGAACTGCCAGGTGTTGTATGCACCGCCAGGTACTGTATACACGACCAGGTACTGTATGCACCACCAGGTATTGTATGCACCGCCATGTACTGTATGCACCGTCAGGTACTGTATGCACTGCCTGGTATTGCATGCACCGCTAAGTACTGTATGCACCGCCAGGTACTGTATGCACGGCCAGGTATTGTATGCACCGCCAAGAAATGTATGCACAACCAGGTATTGTATGCACTGCCAAGTACTGTATGCATCGCCAGGTATTGTATGCACGGCCAGGTACTGTATGACCCGTCAGGTTCTGTATGAACTGCCAGGTGTTGTATGCACCGCCAGGTACTGTATACACGACCAGGTACTGTATGCACCACCAGGTATTGTATGCACCGCCATGTACTGTATGCACCGTCAGGTACTGTATGCACGGCCTGGTATTGCATGCACCGCTAGGTACTGTATGCACCGCCAGGTATTGTATGCACGGCCAGGTAATGTATGCACCGCCAGGTATCTTATGCACCGCAAGGTACTGTATACACGGCCAGGTACTTTATGCACTGCCAGGTATTGTATGCACCGCCATGTACTGTATGCACCGCTAGGTACTGTATGCACGTCCAGGTATTGTATACACCGCCAGGTACTGTATGCACTGCCAGGTGTTGTATGCACCGCCAGGTACTGTATGCACTGCCAGGTGTTGTATGCACCGCCAGGTACTGTATACATGACCAGGTACTGTATGCACCACCAGGTATTGTGTGCACCGCCAGGTACTCTATGCACCGCCAGGTACTGTAAGCACGGCCAGGTATTGTATGCACCGCCAGATACTGTATGTACCGCCAGGTATTGCAAGCACCGCAAGGTACTGTATACACGGTCAGGTATTGTATGCACGGAAAGGTACTGTATACACCGCCAGGTATTGTATGCACTGCCAGGTATTGTATGCACCGCCAGATATTGTATGCACCGCCAGGTACTGTATTCAAAGCCAGAAACTGTATGCACGGACAAATACTGTGTGCACGGCCAGGTACTGTATGCACCACCAGGTATTGTATTCACCGCCAGGTACTGCATGCACCGCCAGGTACTGTATGCACCGCCAGGTACTGTATGCACGGCCAGGTACTATATGCACTGCCAGGTATTGTATGCACCGCCATGTACTGTATGCACCGCCAGGTACTGTATGCACAACCAGGTATTGTATGCACGGCCATGTGTTGTATGCACCGCCAGGTACTGTATACACGACCATCTACTGTGTGCACCACCAGGTATTGTATGCACCACCATGTACTGTATGCACCGCCAGGTACTGTATGCACGGCCATGTATTGTATGCACCGCCAACAAATGTATGCACAACCAGGTATTGTATGCACGGCCAAGTACTGTATGCATCGCCAGGTATTGTATGCACGGCCAGGTACTGTATGACCCGTCAGGTTCTGTATGAACTGCCAGGTGTTGTATGCACCGCCAGGTACTGTATACACGACCAGGTACTGTATGCACCACCAGGTATTGTATGCACCGCCATGTACTGTATGCACCGTCAGGTACTGTATGCACTGCCTGGTATTGCATGCACCGCTAAGTACTGTATGCACCGCCAGGTACTGTATGCACGGCCAGGTATTGTATGCACCGCCAAGAAATGTATGCACAACCAGGTATTGTATGCACTGCCAAGTACTGTATGCATCGCCAGGTATTGTATGCACGGCCAGGTACTGTATGACCCGTCAGGTTCTGTATGAACTGCCAGGTGTTGTATGCACCGCCAGGTACTGTATACACGACCAGGTACTGTATGCACCACCAGGTATTGTATGCACCGCCATGTACTGTATGCACCGTCAGGTACTGTATGCACGGCCTGGTATTGCATGCACCGCTAGGTACTGTATGCACCGCCAGGTATTGTATGCACGGCCAGGTAATGTATGCACCGCCAGGTATCTTATGCACCGCAAGGTACTGTATACACGGCCAGGTACTTTATGCACTGCCAGGTATTGTATGCACCGCCATGTACTGTATGCACCGCTAGGTACTGTATGCACGTAAAGGGATTGTATACACCGCCAGGTACTGTATGCACTGCCAGGTGTTGTATGCACCGCCAGGTACTGTATGCACTGCCAGGTGTTGTATACACCGCCAGGTACTGTATACATGACCAGGTACTGTATGCACCACCAGGTATTGTGTGCACCGCCAGGTACTCTATGCACCGCCAGGTACTGTAAGCACGGCCAGGTATTGTATGCACCGCCAGATACTGTATGTACCGCCAGGTATTGCAAGCACCGCAAGGTACTGTATACACGGTCAGGTATTGTATGCACGGAAAGGTACTGTATACACCGCCAGGTATTGTATGCACTGCCAGGTATTGTATGCACCGCCAGATATTGTATGCACCGCCAGGTACTGTATTCAAAGCCAGAAACTGTATGCACGGACAAATACTGTGTGCACGGCCAGGTACTGTATGCACCACCAGGTATTGTATTCACCGCCAGGTACTGCATGCACCGCCAGGTACTGTATGCACCGCCAGGTACTGTATGCACGGCCAGGTACTATATGCACTGCCAGGTATTGTATGCACCGCCATGTACTGTATGCACCGCCAGGTACTGTATGCACAACCAGGTATTGTATGCACGGCCATGTGTTGTATGCACCGCCAGGTACTGTATACACGACCATCTACTGTGTGCACCACCAGGTATTGTATGCACCACCATGTACTGTATGCACCGCCAGGTACTTTATGCACCGCCAGGTACTGTATGCACGGCCAGGTATTGTATGCACCGCCAAGAAATGTATGTACAACAATGTATTGTATGCACGGCCATGTGTTGTATGCACCGCCAGGTACTGTATACACGACAATCTACTGTGTGCACCACCAGGTATTGTATGCACCACCATGTACTGTATGCACCGCCAGGTACTCTATGCACCGCCAGGTACTGTATGCACGGCCAGGTATTGTATACAACGCTAGGTACTGTATGCAACGCTAGGTATTGTATGCACGGCCAGGTACTATATGCACCGCCAGGTACTGAATGAACCGCCAGGTACTGTATGCACTGCCAGGTATTGTATGCACGGCCAGGAACTGTATGCACCGCAGGTGCTGTATGCACCGACAGAAACTGTATGCACCGCCAGGTATTCTATGCACCGCCAGGTACTGTATGCAAGGCCAGGTATTGTATGCACGACCAGGTACTGTATGCACGGCCAGGTACTCTATGCACGGCCAGATACTCTATGCACGGCCAGGTACTATATGCACAGTTAAGAATTGTATGCACCGCCAGGTACTGTATGCACTGCCAGGTATTGTATGCACCGCCAGGTACAGTATGCAAGGCCAGGTTCTGTATGCACGGCCAGGTACTGTGTGCACGGCCAGGTACTGTATGCACACCAGGTATTGTATGCACCGCCAGGTACTGTATGCATCGCCAGGTACTGTATGCACCGCCAGGTACTGTAGCAACGCCAGGTATTGTATGCACCGCCAGGTACTGTATGCACAGCCAGGTACTGTATGCACCGCCAGGCACTGTATACACGGCCAGGTACTGTATACACTGCCAGGTATTGTATGTACCGACTCATACTGTATGCACCGCCAGGTACTGTATGCACGGCCAGGTATTGTATGCACCGCCAGGTATTTTATGCACGGCCAGGTACTGTATGCACCGACAGGTACTGTATTCACGGCCAGGTGTTGTATGCACCACCAGGTACTGTATACACGACGAGGTACTGTATGCACCACCAGGTATTGTATGCACCGCCATGTACTGTATGCACCGCCAGATACTGTATGCACGGCCAGGTATTGTATGCACCGCCAGGTAATCTATGCATAGCCATGTACTGTATGCACGGCCAGGTATTGTATGCACTACCAGGTACTGTATGTACCGCCAGGTATTGTATGCACGGCAAGGTACTGTATGCACCGCCAGGTATTGTATGCACCGCCAGGTACTGTATACACGGTCAGGTACTGTATGCACCGCCAGGTACGGTATGCACCGCCAGGTACTGTATGCACGTCCAGGTATTGTATGCACAGCCATGTACTGTATATATGTCAGGGTACTGTATGCACTGCCAGATATTGTATGCATCGCCAGGTATTGTATGCACTACCAGGTACTGTATGCACCGCCAGGTACTGTATGCACTGCCAGGTGTTGTATACACCTCCAGGTACTGTATACACGACCAGGTACTGTATGCACCACCAGGCATTGTATGCACCACCATATACTGTATGCACCGCCAGGTACAGTATGCACGGCCAGGTATTGTATGCACCGCCAGGTACTGTATGCACCGCCAGGTATTGTATACACGGCCTGGTATTGTATGCACCGCCAGGTACTGTATACACCGCCAGGTACAGTATGCACTTCCAGGTATTGTATGCACAGCCAGGTACTGTATGCACCGACAGGTGCTGTATGAACCGCCAGGTACTGTATGCACCGCCAGTTATTGAATGCACCGCCAGGTACTGTATGCACCGCCAGGTTCTGTATGCACCGCCAGGTGTTATAAGCACCGCAAGGTACTGTATGCACCGCCAGGTACTGTATGCACCGCCTGGTACTGTATGCACGGCTAGTTACTGTATGCACGGTCAGGTATTGTATGTACTGCAAAGTACTCTATGCACGGCCAGGAACAGTTTGCACCGCCAGGTATTGTATGCACGGCCAGGTACTGTATGCACTGCCAGGTATTGTATTCACCGCCATGTACTGTATGCACCGCTAGGTACTGTATGCACGGCCAGGTATTGTATGCACCGCCAGGTACTGTATGCACCGCCAGGTACTGTATGCACTGCCAGGTACTGTATGCACCGCCAGGTATTGTATGCACCGCCATGTACTGTATGCACCGCCAGGTACTGTATGCACGGCCAGGTATTGTATGCACCGCCAGGTACTGTATGCACCGCCAGGTATTGTATGTACGGCCAGGTACTGTATGCACCGCCAGGTACTGTATGCACTGCCAGGGGATGTATGCACCGCCAGATACTGTATACATGACCAGGTACTGTATGCACCACCAGGTATTGTATGCACCGCCATGTACTGTATGCACCTCCAGGTACTCTATGCACCGCCAGGTACTATATGCACGGCCAGGTATTGTATGCACCGCCAGATACTGTATGCACCGCCAGGTATTGCATGCACCGCAAGGTACTGTATTCACGGTCAGGTATTGTATGCACGGCCAGGTACTGTATACACCGCCAGGTATTGTATGCACTGCCAGGTATTGTATGCACCGCCAGGTATTGTATGCACCGCCAGGTACTGTATGTAAAGCCAGGAACTGTATGAACGGCCAGGTACTGTATGCAAGGCAAGGTACTGTTTGCACGGCCAGGTACTGTGTGCACCGCCAGGTACTGTATGCACAGCCAGGTACTGTATGCACCGCCAGGTACTGTATACACGGCCAGGTACTGCATGCACAGCCAGGTATTGTATGCACCGCCAGGTACTGTATACACGGCCAGGTACTGTATGCACGGCCAGGTACTGTATGCACCGCCAGGTATTGTATGCACCGCCAGGTACTTACGCACCGCCAGGTATTGTATGCACCGCCAGGTACTGTATGCACAGCCAGGTACTGTATGCACAGCCATGTACTGTATGCACCGCCAGGTACTCTATGCACCGCCAGGTACTGTATGCACGGCCAGGTATTGTATGCACCGCCAAGAATGTATGCACAACAGGTATTGTATGCACGGCCATGTGTTGTATGCACCGCCAGGTAATGTATACACGACAATCTACTGTGTGCACCACCAGGTATTGTATGCACCACCATGTACTGTATGCACCGCCAGGTACTCTATGCACCGCCAGGTGCTGTATGCACGGCCAGGTATTGTATACAACGCTAGGTACTGTATGCAACGCTAGGTATTGTATGCACGGCCAGGTAATATATGCACCGCCAGGTACTGAATGAACCGCCAGGTACTGTATGCACTGCCAGGTATTGTATGCACGGCCAGGAACTGTATGCACCGGCAGGTGCTGTATGCACCGACAGAAACTGTATGCACCGCCAGGTATTCTATGCACCGCCAGGTACTGTATGCAAGGCCAGGTATTGTATGCACGACCAGGTACTGTATGCACGGCCAGGTACTCTATGCACGGCCAGGTACTATACGCACAGTTAAGAATTGTATGCACCGCCAGGTACTGTATGTACTGCCAGGTATTGTATGCACCGCCAGGTACTGTATGCAAGGCCAGGTTCTGTATGCACGGCCAGGTACTGTGTGCACGGCCAGGTACTGTATGCACCACCAGGTATTGTATGCACCGCCAGGTACTGTATGCATCGCCAGGTACTGTATGCACCGCCAGGTACTGTATGCACAGCCAGGTACTGTATGCACCGCCAGGTACTGTATACACGGCCAGGTACTGTATACACTGCCAGGTATTGTATGTACCGACTCATACTGTATGCACCGCCAGGTACTGTATGCACGGCCAGGTATTGTATGCACCACCAGGTATTTTATGCACGGCCAGGTACTGTATGCACCGCCAGGTACTTTACGCACCGCCAGGTATTGTATGCACCGCCAGGTACTGTATGCACAGCCAGGTACTGTATGCACAGCCAGGTACTGTATGCATCGCCAGGTACTGTATATACGCCCAGGTACGGTATGCACTGCCAGATATTGTATGCACCGCCATGTACTCTATGCATCGTCAGGTGCTGTATGCACGGCCAGGTACTGTATGCACCGCCAGGTACTGTATGCACCGACAGGTATTGTATGCACGGCCAGGTACTGTATGCACCGCCAGGTACTGTATGCACAGCCAGGTGTTTTATGCACCGCCAGGTACTGTATACACGACCAGGTACTCTATGCACCACTAGGTATGTATGCACCGCCATGTACTGTATGCATAGCCAAGTACTGTATGCACGGCCAGGTATTGTATGCACTGCCAAGTACTGTATGCATCGCCAGGTATTGTATGCACGGCCAGGTACTGTATGACCCGTCAGGTTCTGTATGAACTGCCAGGTGTTGTATGCACCGGCAGGTACTGTATACACGACCAGGTACTGTATGCACCACCAGGTATTGTATGCACCGCCATGTACTGTATGCACCGTCAGGTACTGTATGCACGGCCTGGTATTGCATGCACCGCTAGGTACTGTATGCACCGCCAGGTATTGTATGCATGGCCAGGTAATGTATGCACCGCCAGGTATCTTATGCACCGCAAGGTACTGTATACACGGCCAGGTACTGTATCACTGCCAGGTATTGTATGCACCGCCATGTACTGTATGCACCGCTAGGTACTGTATGCACGTCCAGGTATTGTATGCACCGCCAGGTACTGTATGCACTGCCAGGTGTTGTATGCACCGCCAGGTACTGTATGCACTGCCAGGTGTTGTATGCACCGCCAGGTACTGTATACATGACCAGGTACTGTATGCACCACCAGGTATTGTATGCACCCGCCAGGTACTCATGCAATGCCAGGTACTGTAAGCACGGCCAGGTATTGTATGCACCGCCAGATACTGTATGCACCGCCAGGTATTGCAAGCACCGCAAGGTACTGTATACACGGTCAGGTATTGTATGCACGGAAAGGTACTGTATACACCGCCAGGTATTGTATGCGCTGCCAGGTATTGTATGCACCGCCAGATATTGTATGCACCGCCAGGTACTGTATTCAAATCCGGAACTGTATGCACGGACAAATACTGTGTGCACGGCCAGGTACTGTATGCACCCCCAGGTATTGTATTCACCGCCAGGTACTGTATGCACCGCAGGTACTGTATACACCGCCAGGTACTGTATGCACGGCCTGGTACTGTATGCACTGCCAGGTATTGTATGCACCGCCATGTACTGTATGCACCGCCAGGTACTGTATGCACGGCAGGTATTGTATACACCGCCATGAAATGTATGCACAACCAGGTATTGTATGCACGGCATGTGTTGTATGCACCGCCAGGTACTGTATACACGACCATCTACTGTGTGCACCACCAGTATTGTATGCACCACCATGTACTGTATGCACCGCCAGTACTCTATGCACCGCCAGGTACTGTATGCACGGCCAGGTATTGTATGCACCGCCAAGAAATGTATGCACAACCAGGTATTGTATGCACGGCCATGTGTTGTATGCACCGCCAGGTACTGTATACACGACAATCTACTGTGTGCACCACCAGGTATTGTATGCACCCACCATGTACTGTATGCACCGCCAGTTACTCTATGCACCGCCAGGTACTGTATGCACGGCCAGGTATTGTATACAACGCTATAGGTACTGTATGCAACGCTAGGTATTGTATGCACGGCCAGGTACTATATGCACCGCCAGGTACTGAATGAACCGCCAGGTACTGTATGCACTGCCAGGTATTGTATGCACGGCTAGGAACTGTATGCACCGGCAGGTGCTGTATGCACCGACAGAAACTGTATGGCACGCCAGGTATTCTATGCACCGCCAGTACTGTATGCAAGGCCAGTATTGTATGCACGACCAGGTACTGTATGCGCGGCCAGGTACTCTATGCACGGCCAGGTACTATATGCACAGTTAAGAATTGTATGCACCGCCAGGTACTGTATGCACTGCCAGGTATTGTATGCACCGCCAGGTACTGTATGCAAGGCCAGGTTCTGTGCACGGCCAGGTACTCTGTGCACGGCCAGGTACTGTATGCACCACCAGGTATTGTATGCACCGCCAGGTAATGTATGCACCGCCAGGTATCTTATGCACCGCAAGGTACTGTATACACGGCCAGGTACTGTATGCACTGCCAGGTATTGTAGCACCGCCATGTACTGTATGCACCGCTAGGTACTGTATGCACGTCCAGGTATTGTATGCACCGCCAGGTACTGTATGCACTGCCAGGTGTTGTATGCACCGCCAGGTACTGTATGCACTGCCAGGTGTTGTATGCACCGC
>WNGS01042236.1:0-10464 GCA_020271785.1 Procambarus virginalis | reverse complement strand
AACTGTTTAACACGGGTGGGACACGAACAAGGCCGCCCTCCTCCTGTTCTGGTAGTACTTATAGCAAGTATGACGACCTTAATATATATATTCCCGTACAACGAATTTTGAAAGCAGAAATCGGGGCTATTTTGTTGGACAAACGACAAACTATTTTCTTCTGAAGTTGCAAAGACAAACTAAAGTAACTTAACCCTCACCTTTCTAAGCCTAATATACGATATATGAGGCCTAATATAGTACATTAGTGCGCTATACTAGGCCGAGGAATATATAAGATTATTAACATTTTTAGCTTCATTTTTTTCGGACTGTAAAATGAATAGCACAAAGTTTTACTATAATTGGTTAGTACGGCTATCATTGTACAATGGTGCACATAGTACGGCTATCATTGTACAATGGTGCACATAGTACGGCTATCATTGTACAATGGTGCACATTGTTACAATGGTGCACATAGTACGGCTATCATTGTACAATGGTGCACATAGTACGGCTATCATTGTACAATGGTGCACATAGTACGGCTATCATTGTACAATGGTGCACATTGTTACAATGGTGCACATAGTACGGCTATCATTGTACAATGGTGCACATTGTTACAATGGTGCACATAGTACGGCTATCATTGTACAATGGTGCACATAGTAACAATGGTGCACATAGTACGGCTATCATTGTACAATGGTGCACATTGTTACAATGGTGCACATAGTACGGCTATCATTGTACAATGGTGCACATAGTAACAATGGTGCACATAGTACGGCTATCATTGTACAATGGTGCACATAGTACGGCTATCATTGTACAATGGTGCACATAGTACGGCTATCATTGTACAATGGTGCACATAGTACGGCTATCATTGTACAATGGTGCACATTGTTACAATGGTGCACATAGTTACAATGGTGCACTTAGTACGGCTATCATTGTACAATGGTGCACATAGTTACAATGGTGCACTTAGTACGGCTATCATTGTACAATGGTGCACATTGTTACAATGGTGCACATAGTACGGCTATCATTGTACAATGGTGCACATAGTACGGCTATCATTGTACAATGGTGCACATAGTACGGCTATCATTGTACAAGGGTGCACATAGTTACAATGGTGCACATAGTACGGCTATCATTGTACAATGGTGCACATAGTACGGCTATCATTGTACAATGGTGCACATAGTACGGCTATCATTGTACAATGGTGCACATTGTTACAATGGTGCACATAGTACGGCTATCATTGTACAATGGTGCACATAGTAACAATGGTGCACATAGTACGGCTATCATTGTACAATGGTGCACATAGTACGGCTATCATTGTTACAATGGTGCACATAGTAACAATGGTGCACATAGTTACAATGGTGCACATAGTTACAATGGTGCACATAGTAACAATGGTGTCTAAACAGCAGAATGGGTTGAACAGCAGAATGGGTTGAGCAGCAGAATGGGTTGAACAGCAGAATGGGTTGAGCAGCAGAATGGGTTGAGCAGCAGAATGGGTTAAGCAGCAGAATGGGTTGAGCAGCAGAATGCGTTGAGCAGCAGAATGGGTTGAGCAGCAGAATGGGTTAAGCAGCAGAATGGGTTGAGCAGCAGAATGGGTTGAGCAGCAGAATGGGTTGAGCAGCAGAATGGGTTAAGCAGCAGAATGGGTTGAACAGCAGAATGGGTTGAGCAGCAGAATGGGTTGAACAGCAGAATGGGTTGAGCAGCAGAATGGGTTGAGCAGCAGAATGGGTTAAGCAGCAGAATGGGTTGAGCAGCAGAATGGGTTGAGCAGCAGAATGGGTTAAGCAGCAGAATGGGTTGAGCAGCAGAATGGGTTGAGCAGCAGAATGGGTTAAGCAGCAGAATGGGTTGAACAGCAGAATGGGTTAAGCAGCAGAATGGGTTGAGCAGCAGAATGCGTTGAGCAGCAGAATGGGTTGAGCAGCAGAATGGGTTGAGCAGCAGAATGGGTTGAGCAGCAGAATGGGTTGAGCAGCAGAATGGGTTGAGCAGCAGAATGGGTTGAGCAGCAGAATGGGTTAAGCAGCAGAATGGGTTGAGCAGCAGAATGGGTTGAGCAGCAGAATGGGTTAAGCAGCAGAATGGGTTGAGCAGCAGAATGGGTTGAACAGCAGAATGCGTTGAGCAGCAGAATGGGTTGAGCAGCAGAATGGGTTGAACAGCAGAATGGGTTGAGCAGCAGAATGGGTTGAGCAGCAGAATGGGTTGAGCAGCAGAATGGGTTGAACAGCAGAATGCGTTGAGCAGCAGAATGGGTTGAGCAGCAGAATGCGTTGAGCAGCAGAATGGGTTGAGCAGCAGAATGGGTTGAACAGCAGAATGGGTTGAGCAGCAGAATGGGTTGAGCAGCAGAATGGGTTGAGCAGCAGAATGGGTTGAGCAGCAGAATGCGTTGAGCAAGGGGACACAGGTGGAAACTTAGTAGCCAAATGAGCCACAGAGACGTTAGAAAGAACTTTTTCAGTGTCAGAGTAGTTAGTAAATGGAATGCATTAGGCAGTGACGTGGTGGAGGCTGACTCCATACACAGTTTCAAGTGTAGATATGATAGAGCCCAGTAGGCTCAGGAATCAGACTGACAGCTGAGTGGCGGGACCAAAGAGTTAAAGCTCAACCCCCGCAAGCACAACTAGGTGAGTACAGACACACAACTTAAGGTAATGGAGGACACCAGAGGTAAGGTCATTAGGTGGTTCTGTTGTTAATGCAGAGTGGCGAGGCGCCCGCCCTCTCCACCAGCGTCCTCATCCACCTCAGACCTGGTCCTCAGACCTGGTCCTCAGACCTGGTCCTTAGAGCTGGTCCTCAGACCTGGTCCTCAGACCTGGTCCTCAGACCTGGTCCTCAGACCTGGTCCTCAGAGCTGGTCCTCAGAGCTGGTCCTCAGACCTGGTCCTCAGAGCTGTCCTTAGAGCTGGTCCTCAGACCTGGTCCTCAGACCTGGTCCTCAGACCTGGTTCTCAGACATCAGGCCTTGGTGGTGGCGCTACACACGCACTCAGAGCCAGGTCACCAGGATGGTTCTACACACACTCAGAGCCAGGTCACCAGGATGGTTCAACACGCACTCAGTGCCAGGTCACCAGGATGGTTCTACACGCACTCAGAGCCAGGTCACCAGGATGGTTCTACACACACTCAGAGCCAGGTCACCAGGATGGTTCTACAGGCACTCAGAGCCAGGTCACCAGGATGGTTCTACACGCACTCAGAGCCAGGTCACCAGGATGGTTCTACACACACTCAGAGCCAGGTCACCAGGATGGTTCTACACACACACTCAGAGCCAGGTCACCAGGATGGTTCTACACGCACTCAGAGCCAGGTCACCAGATGGTTCTACACACACTCAGAGCCAGGTCATCAGGATGGTTCTACAGGCACTCAGAGCCAGGTCACCAGGATGTTCTACACGCACTCAGAGCCAGGTCACCAGGATGGTTCTACACGCACTCAGAGCCAGGTCACCAGGATGGTTCTACCACACTCAGAGCCAGGTCACCAGGATGGTTCTACACACACTCAGAGCGAGGTCACCAGGATGGTTCTACACACACTCAGAGCCAGGTCCCAGGATGTTCTACACACACTCAGAGCCAGGTCACCAGGATGGTTCTACACACCATCAGAGCCAGGTCACCAGGATGGTTCTACACGCACTCAGAGCCAGGTCACCAGGATGGTTCTACACACACTCAGAGCCAGGTCACCAGGATGGTCTACACGCACTCAGAGCCAGGTCACCAGGATGGTTCTACACGCACTCAGAGCCAGGTCCCCAGGATGGTTCTACACGCACTCAGAGCCAGGTCACCAGGATGGTTCTACACGCACTCAGAGCCAGGTCACCAGGATGGTTCTACACACACTCAGAGCCAGGTCACCAGGATGGTTCTACACGCGGGTCCAGGGTTCTCCTTCACTGGGATGGAATAACTCACAGCAGACTACTAGACCTAAGCGCCACGTCACCGGGAATGAGAAGAAACAATAGAGACATGAACGTAAAAACTACTCAGAGTAATCTACATGAAAGAAAATATCAGTACAAGGTATGAGAGGGAATCGAGGGCGGACCACAGTGTTGAGTCGACTATGTAAGTTTGAGGCAGCATAAGAACACTTTCATTGTCACGGTAATGAAATTGTGAGTGGAGGCCGGCTGTGTACTGATTGTGGAGTGGTGAGGCCGGCTATGTACTGATTGTGGAGTGGTGGAGGGCCGGCTGTACTGATTGTGGAGTGGTGGAGGCCGGCTGTGTACTGATTGTGGAGTGGTGGAGGCCGGCTATGTACTGATTGTGGAGTGGTGGAGGCCGGCTGTGTACTGATTGTGGAGTGGTGGAGGCCGGCTATGTACTGATTGTGGAGTGGTGGAGGCCGGCTATGTATGATTGTGGAGTGGTGGAGGCCGGCTGTGTACTGATTGTGGAGTGGTGGAGGCCGGCTGTGAACTGATTGTGGAGTGGAGGCCGACTATGTACTGATTGTGGAGTGGTGGAGGCCGGCTGTGACTGATTGTGGAGTGGTGGAGGCCGGCTATGTACTGATTGTGGAGTGGTGGAGGCCGGCTGTGTACTGATTGTGGAGTGGTGGAGGCCGGCTGTGTACTGATTGTGGAGTGGTGGAGGCCGGCTATGTACTGATTGTGGAGTGGTGGAGGCCGGCTGTGTACTGATTGTGGAGTGGTGGAGGCCGGCTGTGTACTGATTGTGGAGTGGTGGAGGCCGGCTGTGAACTGATTGTGGAGTGGTGGAGGCCGACTATGTACTGATTGTGAGTGGTGGAGGCCGCTGTGAACTGATTGTGGAGTGGTGGAGGCCGGCTATGTACTGATTGTGGAGTGGTGGAGGCCGGCTGGGTACTGATTGTGGAGTGGTGGAGGCCGGCTGTGAACTGATTGTGGAGTGGTGGAGGCCGACTATGTACTGATTGTGGAGTGGTGGAGGCCGGCTGTGACTGATTGTGGAGTGGTGGAGGCCGGCTATGTACTGATTGTGGAGTGGTGGAGGCCGGCTGTGTACTGATTGTGGAGTGGTGGAGGCCGGCTGTGAACTGATTGTGGAGTGTGGAGGCCGACTGTGTACTGATTGTGGAGTGGTGGAGCCGGCTGTGTACTGATTGTGGAGTGGTGGAGGCCGGCTGTGAACTGATTGTGGAGTGGTGGAGGCCGGACTATGTACTGATTGTGGAGTGGTGGAGGCCGGCTGTGTACTGATTGTGGAGTGGTGGAGGCCGGCTGTGAACTGATTGTGGAGTGGTGGAGGCCGGCTGTGTACTGATTGTGGAGGCCGGCTGTGTACTGATTGTGGAGGCCGGCTGTGTACTGATTGTGGAGTAGTGGAGGCCGGCTGTGTACTGATTGTGGAGTAGTGGAGGCCGTCTGTTTACTGATTGTGGAGTGGTGGAGGCCGGCTGTGTACTGATTGTGGAGTGGTGGAGGCCGGCTGTGTACTGATTGTGGAGTAGTGGAGACCGGCTGCGTACTGATTGTGGAGTGGTGGAGGCCGGCTGTGTACTGATTGTGGAGTGGTGGAGGCCGGCTGTGTACTGATTGTGGAGTAGTGGAGGCCGGCTGTGTACTGATTGTGGAGTAGTGGAGGCCGTCTGTGTACTGATTGTGGAGTAGTGGAGACCGGCTGCGTACTGATTGTGGAGTGGTGGAGGCCGGCTGTGTACTGATTGTGGAGTGGTGGAGGCCGGCTGTGTACTGATTGTGGAGTGGTGGAGGCCGGATGTGTGTACTGATTGTGGAATGGTGGAGGCCGGATGTGTATACTGATTGTGGAGTGGTGGAGGCCGGCTGCGTGTACTGATTGTGGAGTGGTGGAGGCCGGATGTGTGTACTGATTGTGGAGTGGTGGAGGCCGGCTTACTGATTGTGGAGTGGTGGAGGCCGGCTTACTGATTGTGGAGTGGTGGAGGCCGGCTTACTGATTGTGGAGTGGTGGAGGCCGGCTCTGTGATAGACACCATACACAGATTGTGAAGGCAGATATCATACTCAGGCAGACTTCAGATGCTGATTGTGAAGGGAGACAAAAAGTGGTGACAGACACACTATCACTTAGACACCAGACAGTGATGAAGCAGACACCAGACAGTGATGAAGCAGACACCAGACAGTGATGAAGCAGACACCAGACAATGATGAAGCAGACACCAGACAATGATGAAGCAGACACCTGACAGTGATGAAGCAGACACCAGACAGTGATGAAGCAGACACCAGACAGTGATGAAGCAGACACCAGACAGTGATGAAGCAGACACCAGACAGTGATGAAGCAGACACCAGACAGTGATGAAGCAGACACCAGACAGTGATGAAGCAGACACCAGACAGTGATGAAGCAGACACCAGACAGTGATGAAGCAGACACCAGACAGTGATGAAGCAGACACCAGACAGTGATGAAGCAGACACCAGACAGTGATGAAGCAGACAGCAGACAGTGATGAAGCAGACACCAGACAGTGATGAAGCAGACACCAGACAGTGATGAAGCAGACACCAGACAGTGATGAAGCAGACACCAGACAGTGATGAAGCAGACACCAGACAGTGATGAAGCAGACACCAGACAGTGATGAAGCAGACACCAGACAGTGATGAAGCAGACACCTGACAGAGATGAAGCAGACACCTGACAGTGATGAAGCAGACACCAGACAGTGATGAAGCAGACACCAGACAGTGATGAAGCAGACACCAGACAGTGATGAAGCAGACAGCAGACAGTGATGAAGCAGACACCAGACAGTGATGAAGCAGACACCAGACAGTGATGAAGCAGACACCAGACAGTGATGAAGCAGACACCAGACAGTGATGAAGCAGACACCAGACAGTGATGAAGCAGACACCAGACAGTGATGAAGCAGACACCTGACAGAGATGAAGCAGACACCTGACAGAGATGAAGCAGACACCTGACAGTGATGAAGCAGACACCAGACAGTGATGAAGCAGACACCAGACAGTGATGAAGCAGACACCAGACAGTGATGAAGCAGACACCAGACAGTGATGAAGCAGACACCAGACAGTGATGAAGCAGACACCAGACAGTGATGAAGCAGACACCAGACAGTGATGAAGCAGACACCAGACAGTGATGAAGCAGACACCAGACAGTGATGAAGCAGACACCAGACAGTGATGAAGCAGACACCAGACAGTGATGAAGCAGACACCAGACAGTGATGAAGCAGACACCAGACAGTGATGAACAGACACCAGACAGTGATGAAGCAGACACCAGACAGTGATGAAGCAGACACCAGACAGTGATGAAGCAGGCACCAGACAGTGATGAAGCAGACACCAGACAGTGATAAAGCAGACACCAGACAGTGATGAAGCAGACACCAGACAGTGATGAAGCAGACACCAGACAGTGATGAAGCAGACATGGGAGGTAATCTTGGGAAGGTGTTCTTAACACATAAGACCCAAGAATGCGACGATCACTTAACTTCTTGGAGGATATAATTAAATATAAAATAAACGTTGTCTATACTTTATTAAAATTATTACTAACAACATATTATCGCCTAAAAAAAATGTCTATCATGAATGATAGTAATTTTAAATGTCCACAAACTTGTGTTAGCTAACTGGTTGAAGGAGAGTTTGTTATACAAGTGTCTTCATCTGTCGTAGATCACAGCTCGCGCGCGACATGACCTGCTTCACGGTGTACAAGTTGGTGTTTCGCGCGACATGACCTGCTTCACGGTGTACAAGTTGGTGTCTCGCGCACGACATAACCTGCTTCACGGTGTACAAGTTGGTGTCTCGCGCGCGACATGACCTGCTTCACGGTGTACAAGTTGGTGTCTCGCGCGCGACATGACCTGCTTCACGTGTACAAGTTGGTGTCTCGCGCGCGACATGACCTGCTTCACGGTGTACAAGTGTGTCTCGCGCGCGACATGACCTGCTTCGCGGTGTACAAGTTGTGTCTCGCGCGCGACATGACCTGCTTCACGGTGTACAAGTTGGTGTCTCGCGCGCGACATAACCTGCTTCACGGTGTACAAGTTGAGATCTTTCTCTCAGTACTTTTAATATTTGATTTTTAAGTGAATTTTTTGAATGTTAAATTTTTAGCTCATTGTATTCCATATAAATTAGATTTGTAGTCAGCTGGCATATTACCTTAGTAATATGCCAGCTGACTTACACCTCGCTATATCGCTTACACAAGACAGGCTTCACTTTTTATTAAGGCACTGCTTATTCGTAGCCTTGAATGGATAAACATTAAATAAAATAAACACTCAATTACACAGTAAATATATCATAATTGTATCGTTAGTGAAGCCTTGAGAATTGTTAAAATAATTTTGTTCGGCCAATCATTACAATGCATCAGGAGATCCCTCCCAAAGAAAGCTCAATTATTCAATAGAGAATAAAAAAAATATTGCTAAAATATAGCTAGGAAAACGTAACTGATTTTCAGTTACCGAAATATATTTGTAATTAATTTTGCATGATAATGTTGAGTATGGGGTGTGTGCAAGATCCCTTGCAAAGACTGCAACATCAACCCGTATGACTAAACACGTACAGTTCATGTACACTACAATATAATGGACATCCAGGCGATGGGTAGTTGGTTACCGTTATTAATAATAATCTTAAAATAAAGGTAAATGTTTCCGGTTATTGAAGGCACTCATAATATACAAGTCTACCATCAACACATTGGCAGTGTTCTTTCAGGGCAGAAATCTCACCAACAGAAAACGGAGAGTCTCATACACCTGTACACAGCCGTGCACTGTACACAGCCGGCACCTGTACACAGCCGGGCACCTGTACACAGTCGGGCACCTGTACACAGCCGGGCACCTGTACACAGTCGGGCACCTGTACACAGCCGGGCACCTGTACACAGCCGTGCACCTGTACACAGCCGTGCACCTGAACACAGTCGGGCACCTGTACACAGCCGGCACCTGTACACAGCCGGGACCTGTACACAGCGGGCACCTGTACACAGCCGGGCACCTATACACAGCCGTGCACCTGTACACAACCGTGCACCTGTACACAGCCGTGCACCTGTACACAGCCGTGCACCTGTACACAGCCGGGCACCTGTACACAGTCGGGCACCTGTACACAGCCGGGCACCTGTACACAGCCGGGCACCTGTACACAGCCGGGCACCTGTACACAGCCGGGCACCTATACACAGCCGTGCACCTGTACACAACCGTGCACCTGTACACAGCCGTGCACCTATACACAGCCGTGCACCTACACAGCCGTGCACCTGCACACAGCCGTGCACCTGCACACAGCCGTGCACCTGCACACAGCGTGCACCTGCACACAGCCGTGCACCTGCACACAGCCGTGCACCTATACACAGCCGTGCACCTGCACACAGCCGTGCAATTGCACACAGCCGTGCACCTGCACACAGCCGTGCACCTGTACACAGCCGGGCACCTGTACACAGCCGGCACCTGTACACAGCCGTGCACCTGTACACAGCCGTGCACCTGCACCAGCCGTGCAATTGCACACAGCCGTGCACCTGCACACAGCCGTGCACCTGTACCCAGCCGGCACCTGTACACAGCCGGCACACTGTACACAGCCGTGCCCCTGTACACAGCCGGCACCTGTACACAGCGGGCACCTGTACACAGCCGTGCACCTGTACACAGCCGTGCACCTGCACACAGCCGTGCACCTGCACACAGCCGGGCACCTGTACACAGCCGGCCCTGTACACAGCCGGGCACCTGTACACAGCCGTGCACCGTACACAGCCCTGCACCTGTACACAGCCGGCACCTGTACACAGCCAGGCACCTGTACACAGCCGGCACCTGTACACAGCCTTGGAACCTGGGATGGGTCGTAAGTGGAGAGCCTGACTCCCTCACACTGTCACCCTCACACTGTCACCCTCACACTGTCACAGTGTCACCCTCACACTGTCACCCTCACAGTGTCACCCTCACACTGTCACCCTCACAGTGTCACCTCACATTGTCACCCTCACAGTGTCACCCTCACACTGTCACCCTCACATGTCACCTCACACTGTCACCCTCACAGGTCACCCTCACAGTGTCACCCTCACGCTGTCGCCCTCACGTGTCACCCTCACCTGTCACCCTCACACTGTCACCCTCACAGTGTCACCCTCACACTGTCCCCCTCACACTGTCACCCTCACAGTGTCACCCCACAGTGTCACCCTCACAGTGTCACCCTCACACTGTCACCCTCACAATGTCACCCTCACACTGTCACCCTCACACTGTCACCCTCACTGTGTCACCCTCACATTGTCACCCTCACACTGTCACCCTCACAGTGTCACCCTCACACTGTCACCCTCACACTGTCACCCTCACAGTGTCACCCTCACAGTGTCACAGCAGGTGGTGGAG
>WNGS01042222.1:50089-54749 GCA_020271785.1 Procambarus virginalis | reverse complement strand
AAACAGTCTTGACAAAAGTTAAATTTACATCCCCCCAACCACTTGGGCTGGACGGTAGAGTGACGGTCTCGTTTCAATCCCCGACCGTCCAAGTGGTTGGCACCATTCCTTCCCCCCGTCCCATCCCAAATCATTATCCTGATCCCTTCCCAGTGCTATATAGTCGTGATGACTTGGCGGATTCCACTGATAATTCCCTTCCCCCCTGTAAAGGTTATCTAAGTTAAGGAAGCCTCCCAAAAGGCAAATTTGAATTAGTAGTTGGAATAATCCTCACTAATCTTAACTATACACCAAAAAAAATGTTTGTCTAGCTTCTGAATCTCCATGAAAAGTTCCTTCAATTCCAAAATATCAGCGAAGCCCAGCGATTATAGAGACATTTTCGTCGGTGTTTACCGAGCACTGGAGGTCTTTACCGAGCACTGGCGGTCTTTACCGAGCACTGGCGGTTTTTACCGAGCACTGGCGGTCTTTACCGAGCACTGGCGGTCTTTACCGAGCACTGGCGGGCTTCACCGAGCACTGGCGGCCTTTATCGAGCACTGGCGGTCTTTACCGAGCACTGGCGGGCTTCACCGAGCACTGGCGGCCTTACCGAGCACTGGCGGCCTTTACCGAGCACTGGCGGCCTTTACCGAGCACTGGCGGCCTTTACCGAGGACTGGTGGCTTCACATTATCTCTTAAGGCTGCAGGAGAAGGGCAGCGTTGATTTATGTCTTGCGAAATATAATTATGAGACGGAAGCGCTCAACTTGTATGGCTAAAGAGTACTTGGAAAGGAAATTAGAAAGAGTTGGGATATGAGGACAAAGAGTTGGGACATGATGACATAGTTGGGTTATGAGGACAAAGAGTTGGGACATGATGACATAGTTGGGATATGAGGACAAAGAGTTGGGATATGAGGACAAAGAGTTGGGATATAAAGACAAAGAGCTGAGGTATAAGAGCAAAGAGCTGGGATATGACGACAATGAGCGGAAATATTAGAACAAGAAGCTGGGAAATAAGAACAAGGAGCTGGGGTATAAAACCGAAGAATATGAAAACTGTGCCCAACCACTTGAAACATCGACGCTCGAGCCTCAGACCTGCAAGAAATAATGCAGTCGTTGCACTGACTAATCTAAGTCAGTGGACAGCAACAATAGATTAATTATGGCTTGCGATCACCTTAATCCCCCCCCCTCCAGGTAGCGTTGAGAAAAATGTTCAGATGAAGCGGACTAGGGCAGAGGAGACGATTATTCAGCTGAGATCAAAGGGATATTGTAGGTTAGGTGAATACCCTGAGGTAGATGGGACGATTCATTAGGTTCTTCCCCAGGCTGTTATGTTGAAGACGGGCGTGTGGGGCTGCCTGTTCCGTACGTGTGATACTCGACTTTTCGAGGAGATTTCTCGCAATAAGTGGTAAGGCGAAATTTCGTGCAGGATCATGTCATGTTCCTCATTCCTGACTGCAGGGGGCAAGATTCACGAAGCAGTTACGCAAGTATTTAAAAACGTGTTCATCTTTTCTCAATCTTTGACGGATTTGGTTACATTTATTAAATAGTTTACAAGCATGAAAAGTTCTCAATCAACTGTTGTTATTGTTATAAACAGCCTCCTGGGGCTTCGGAGCTCATTAACTGTCTAATAATTGTAAACAAAGCCCCAAAGATTGAGAAAAGATGTCCTGGTTTGTAAGTGCTTGCGTAGCTACTTCGTGAATCTGGCCCCCTGGTTTCCTGCAGTCAGCTGTGGAACTTAAATATAAAAGATGGAGAAACTGGATCAAGTTGTGCAGTGTGTAACGCTAATAGTATATATATCTTTGAGATATATGTGACTTGAACAAACGTCGAATACGAAAATAAATTTCTTAAAATAGTTGCACTTCATTTAACTTGCTTCGTATAATTTATTTCTCAGAAAATAATTACTTGGAAATGTTAATTATAAAAATAATAAGCTCTTCGCACAGCAGTTTCCAAGAGCTCCTGCACACGTTCTCACTCAGTGTCCCGCGCTAGTGGCTATGGAGCAGCGACTCAGTTAGCTGCAAAATACTCTCCCAACTCCTGGACTGTGAAGAGTTAAACTGAGCTCATCTGCTCTGTAGTCAAGAAAGCACAAGCTAAAATTTGCCTCTTATTAACCTTCGTGGACAGAAAGATGCAAAATGTCACTTCCTGAAGCATATAATGGAACAGAGTTGGGGTACTGCAAGAACAGAGCTACGATAGAGTTAGTGAAGAGCTAAAACAGAGCTATGACAGATATATGGTGGCAGTGCCGGGACAGAGCTGGCATATAGCTAACAACAGAGCCTTGAGCTCACTAGACCTTCCCCCTTCCTTTACAAGTCACGAACACCCGGCCACCGCCCATATATGGCCCACACAAGAACATCATAGGCAAGAGGAAACGCCTAAACAGGAATATCCACGAGAGAAAAAACCTTCCGAAGTTCACCACTGAATCTATCCACCAAGTAGTCTTAAGTTGCCTTACTTATCCACACGCCTGGATATACACAACTAATACGTCGCAAAGACTCATCTGACTCATCTTTACTCATCCGTGGCGCTTACGAATGGAGCATTTGCTTAACACAATACCGCCTGTAACAAGACTTGCAAATGCAGACTCTGAAAAATAACTCCGTAAGCGACGCGAAGCTAAAGTTTATGACTCCAAATCCGACCCGAAATCCAGGCTTCTGCCTCCAGACCCGACACGAACCCCAGACTACTGACCCAAGACCCGACACGAACCCCAGACTCCTGACCCCAGACCCAACACGAACCCCAGACTTCTGACCTCAGACCCGACAAGAAACCTGACTTTCAACCCGCAGTCGTGTCACTCAGAATATCTGGCCAGCGACTACTTGGCTAACCTCGCTGAATGGGTTAATATTGTTAACATTTATATCCTGCAACTCTAAAGAATTCATAAACAGAACTCTATTACCTCACTGATTACTAACAAAGGTTACAAAGTGTCGAAAATATAAAAAAGCTGATTAAATAGATGAAGTATACACCTAGTGAGGTTATTATTATTGTAGATGAGGTTATATTTTCTGGTTTGTTGCATTCGATGTGCAATAAATATAGAATTTAGAGATTTAATTCAAGACGATATACTGTCAAAGTTCTGTCAAGTATCTACGTTCGTCTATTGTAGGTGCATGTGGGTGTGGCCTTCTGCGATATCTATCGGTTTGGGGGTAAATATCTATGTAACTATATTATCTATGTTACGTACAAAATTCTATGTAACTAATTCATCATTTGTAAATCATTAAGCTTAAAGACCATTGAGAATAAATACCGGAACTCATTATGTGATTCTAATCTTAACTCACAGGGTGCGTACGGGTTCCTGAACTAATCAAGCTAAACTACAACAAAGGTATTTAACACTACGCTCGTGTGTGTGTGTGTGTGTGTGTGTGTGTGTGTGTGTGTGTGTGTGTCTGTGTCTGTGTGTGTGTGTGTGTGTGTGTGTGTGTGTGTGTGTGTGTGTGTGTGTGTGTCTGTGTGTGTGTGGTGTGTGTGTGTGTGTGTGTGTGTGTGTGTGTGTGTGTGTGTCTGTGTGTGTGTGTGTGTGTGAGGTTGATGTGTTAGAGGTGCGTGCATGGGAGGTAATGGATAGGTGGGATGAGGTTGCTTAGTAGAGGTGGGTGATGGATAGATGCAAATGGGGCAGGGAGGGGGGATTAACTGAGAGTTGGGAAGGAATATAGCTGGTGCAAAAAGGGGGCTATAGACGGGGATATACTTGGGGGTGGGGGGTATATTTAGCATGTTGAGTGAGAGAAGGTGGGTGGGCAGTGTAGTTGTGGGGGCTCGGTAGGTGGGCGACACACAGATGTGAATGTATAACAACATTTGAGATAAGGAACGTGCAGTAGGCCGTGTACTGAGCCCATTCCCTGGCTGCTCCATTCATATCCCTTCATTCATTCTCTAATTCATATATATATATATATATATATATATATATATATATATATATATATATATATATATATATATATATATATATAATGTCTAACCTACGCTTGAGACTAATCATGTGATCTCGCATCCAAGATGCTACCCGATAATGTCCAATTAATCAATCACCATGTTTCTAAAACTATATTTACCAAGGTATTTCCTAAATCCAGCTTACCCAAATTATATCCACTGCTTCGAGTTCTATTTTCTGTTAATATATTTAAGAACTTATTAATATGTTGTCTGATATACACTTTCATCCATTTGTAAACAACCATCACGTCACTCCTATTAATTCATTCAAGTTACTTTAAATTAAGTTTTATCAATCTTTCCTTATATGAAAGGTTTCTAATTCCAAGGATGAACTTTATGACCCGTCTCTGAACTCGTTCAATTACATTTATGTCCTTTCCATAGTATAGCGAATAAAATTGAACTGCATAAAATAAAGCTGTAGAATTTCATCAGTTGTTTTATTGTTAAATCTTCTAGATATAACTCCCAGTATACAATTTGCCTTATTCTTAACACTTCTTTATGTGTTCATTATGTGGCTTTAGATTTCTAACTAATCACAACTCAGATCTTTTTTCACATCCAGACTTCGAAATTGCTGATATCTTTTAACTGTGGCAGTTAAAAGGCATCATCGCCTGC
>WNGS01042222.1:42589-45089 GCA_020271785.1 Procambarus virginalis | reverse complement strand
GGAAGTGGCTGGCAGTAGCTTGGTGCGTGCTGGTGGTGGTGATAGTGAACTGTGTGGGGGGGGGGGGGTGGAGACTGTTAAGAGACGGTGAAAGTGCCTGGCCAGATAGGCACAAGTGTCTACCAGGTCTCCTCCCACACACACAATTCCACTGTCAGGCTCATTCTTTCTCAGCACTTAGAGGTCATAATTCTACCATCAACCACACATCTCACCCCCACTGACCATATACCTCACAACCCACCCACCGTAGTCTTTCAACCAATCTCAACTCCCAGGATCATTAAATTAGATATTTACCTTCACGTAGGTGTCAAGGATGGAGTCCCGTTAACTGTTATGAGAATGTAATATTATTAGGAGAGGAAACCGTTAATGACTGTACGACTATGTACCACGAGGAAGGGGTATGAGAACAAGGAGCTGGGATATGAGGACAATGAGCTGGGATATGAGGACAAGGAGCTGGGATATGAGGACAAGGAGCTGGGATATGAGGACAAGGAGCTGGGATATGAGGACAAGGAGCTGGGATATGAGGACAAGGAGCTGGGATATGAGGGCAAGGAGCTGGGATATGAGGACAAGGAGCTGGGATATGAGGACAAGGAGCTGGGATATGAGGACAAGGAGCTGGGATATGAGGGCAAGGAGCTGGGATATGAGGACAAGGAGCTGGGATATGAGGGCGAAGGACCGGCCCCACCCCCAGACCTCGTGTGGTTACTTACAACCTTCGTTATCATTGTTTCTCTCCTCCAAGCATATCCTAATCCATATCCCAACATTTCCCGACTACCACCTTCCATACATTCATCACCTTCCTTACCTGCTTACCACCACTTTCATCTTTTGTACCCTTTATCGCCTTCCCTGCCATTCACTATCTTCTCTACAATTCATCACCTTCCTTACTCTTCACCACCTTTCCTACCAATGATCACTATTCTCCATCTTCTCTACTCTTCACAGAGTAGAGAAGATGGTTCATTCATTTAATCGTGTTCATCCCGGCTGTACCCGGGTCTCTTCCCCTTCCCTCTCTCTCCCAGTCAACCTCCCCTCTCTCCCAATCACCACCCTTCATCCTAACATTTAATATGAAAGATAAATCTTAGTGATGATGGATTTTTTATTTTGCGGGCATGTAAATTAGAGTAATTTGGCATTTTCTGCAAATGGGGCACATGGGGTTCGACCAGGGACACCCTATGTACTGCCGGACCGCAGACCATTTACCCTGCAAAGGCTTGCAAATATAGCACCCACGCGTCCCCTGCTTCCCTTAAACAGACATAAATGACTCTCTTATACGAATAGATCTACAAAGACTCTTTTTCACTGCGCACCTCACGGCTGGAGAACTGCCTTGCTTTCTCACTCCGGCAAAACACCGTCAAGAATATAGTAAACAACAGTGATAATAAGGGAATATAGCGAAAAGGGTTGTTAGCGAATGTTAAAATTCCATAATGTTGAGTCATAAGCGGATTTTAGTTTAGTGATTTAGTGTTCAGTGGAAGGGTAATCCTCTTTCAAAACAATATATATATCTATATATATATATATATCTATATATATATATATTATATATATATATATTAGATATATATATGTCGTACCTAGTAGCCAGAAACGCACTTCTCAGCCTACTATGCAGGCCCGATTTGCCTAATAAGCCAAGTTTTCATGAATTAATTGTTTTTCGACTACCTAACCTACTTAACCTAACCTAACTTTTCGGTACCTAACCTAACCTAACCTATAAAGATAGGTTAGGTTAGGTTAGGTAGGGTGGTTAGGTCCGGTCATATAACTACATTAATTTTAACTCTAATAAAAAAAATTGACCTCATACATAATGAAATGGGTAGCTTTATCATTTCATAAGAAAAAAATGAGAGAAAATATATTTAATTCATGAAAACTTGGCTTATTAGGCAAATCGGGCCTTGCATAGTAGGCTGAGAAGTGCGTTCTGGCTACTAGGTACGACATATATATATATATATATATATATATATAATATAATATATATAGATATATATATATATATATATTTATTTATTTACATTTTGGGAGAAGGTTTTCTCTAATACACATGTCATTAAACACAACAGCATTGCGACCTATCATTTTTTTTTAATATTTTTCATTCTACGCACATATCTTCTACCATATAGAGGGTGAAGGAACACTATATCACTTAACCTTTCCAACTGTATTGTTCGACGTTCCGTCAGAAATGTGACGGAAGACACTGACCACAGGTATAATTGGTTGTGGGGTGGGTATACCTCACTCTACGAGTCACCTAACCCCCCCATAATCGTAGGAAGCGGCTAAGCGTAAGGTGACCGTCGCCTGACTCCGGCTTCTAGCTGTCCACCAGGTCTTACATCTTCCTCTGGATAAATGGAGGACCATCGAACAGTTGTATGCTCGAAGTCTGTATGCTAGAAGAAAAAATGCTGTGGGAGGTGTTTCCTGACCACTGGTG
>WNGS01042222.1:0-37275 GCA_020271785.1 Procambarus virginalis | reverse complement strand
TGTGTGTGTGTATGTGTGTGTGTGGTGTGTGTGGTGTGTGTGTGTGTGTGTGTGTGTGTGTGTGTGTGTGTGTGTGTGTACTCACCTACGTGTGTTCACCTAGATGTGCTGGCAAGTTCGAGCTGGGATGCTAGCCTCGCCTTCTGTTCGTACTTAGATTCGTGCAATGACATTCTCACGCTAATGAGAACGTTGTACTCACCTAGTTGTGCTTGCGGGGGTTGAGCTTCGGCTCTTTGGCCCCGGTTCTCAACTGTCAATCAACTGGTGTACAGATTCCTGAGTCTATTGGGCTCTATCATATCTTCATTTGAAACTGTGTATGGAGTCAGCCTCCACCACATCACTGCCTAATGCATTCGATTTGTTAACTACTCTGACACTGAAAAAGTTCTTTCTATTATCTCTCCGGCTCATTTGAGTACTAAGTTTCAACATGTGTTCCCTTGTTCGTGTTCAAGCCAATGCTAAATAGTTTGTCTCTGTACACCCTGTCATTTTTTCTGATAATTTTGTAGGTGGTGATTATATCTCCCATAACTCTTCTGTCTTCCAGCGACGTGAGAATTTAATTCCTTTAACTTTCCTCATATCATAGCTCCTATCATGCCTCTCAGTGAGAGGAGAGAGAGAGAGAGAGAGAGAGAGAGAGAGAGAGAGGAGAGAGAGAGAGAGAGAGAGAGGAGAGAGAGCGAGAGCGAAGAGAGAGAGAGGAGAGAGAGAGAAAACAAATAAAAACTGGTACGGGAAGAGGTAAAAGAAGGGTAAGAAGTGAAGGAAGAAACAGGGAGAAAAGGATGACAAAGGAGAGGAAGGACAAAGCAGAAATAGATTCGCTCGGCCATATTCATTCCCATAGTAATTAATCAGGGAGGTAAGGAACGTGGGAATTGAGAAGAGAACAGGAGGAAGGTAATTTGAGAGAGAGAGACACACACACACACACTCTGGTCCAGTGGTCAACGTCGCCCACTCACACACGAGCACTGCGGTCCTGCAGCCACAATAGTGAGTACACACACACTCTAATATGGCCGCAACAGTGGACACTGAACTAGCTGGTATACTTACCAATAATACTTTTCCAGTTATACACCAGACACCGTCACGCGCGGTACTGCCACTCAAAGGAAACTGACTCGTGAAGGGATTGGCTTGGAGTACGCAAGGGAAGGGAATTATCAGGACACAGCGCCAAGCCATTACGGCTATATTACCCTGGGAAGGGTCAGGATGCGGATATTGGATGGGACGGGGGAAAGGAATGGTGCCTTAACCACTGGGACGGTCGGGGATTGAACGTCGACCTGCATGAAGCGAGACCGTCGCTCTACCCTCCACCCCCAAGTGGGTTTCCAGGTGACGACAATAACTACCTGGTGGAAATCGTGGTCGTGGCTCTGATCTTCAGCTTCCAGAGAACCGCCGAAGACCTACAGACCTACATACAAGCTACATACAGACCTACATACAAGCTTGTAAACACCGAGTGTATAAATATCATTCAGATCAGACCCGCTAATAATGACTTGAACCTGATTGACTGGGCAACAGTCACGAGGTGAAGACAAAACCTGGCGAAAGGCAGTTAATGAAGTATCACATCAAGGAGCAAACAAGGAGACTGGTTGGGGACTAACCAATTAGTCTAAACCCAATTTTAACATATCAGCTGGATATTTAATTTATTGAACTTTAGTAGCCAATGGAAGCCAGAGTCCACTGTGGTTTAGTCTTGAAATTTGGAGTGTCTCTGCAGGCCAAAGGGCCTGCAGAGGTAAAAGGATGAAGAGTGTAGGGTTCTCCTGTTAGTGAGTCGCTGAAGCAGGTGCCTGTTAAGTGTGTCGCTGAAGCAGGTGCCTGTTAAGTGTGTCGCTGAAGCATGTGCCTGTTAAGTGTGTCGCTGAAGCATGTGCTGTTAAGTGTGTCGCTGAAGCAGGTGCCTGTTAAGTGTGTCGCTGAAGCATGTGCCTGTTAAGTGTGTCGCTGAAGCATGTGCCTGTTAAGTGTGTCGCTGAAGCAGGTGCCTGTTAAGTGTGTCGCTGAAGCATGTGACTGTTAAGTGTGTCGCTGAAGCATGTGCCTGTTAGTGTGTCGCTGAAGCATGTGACTGTTAAGTGTGTCGCTGAAGCATGTGCCTGTTAAGTGTGTTGCTGAAGCAGGTGCCTGTTAAGTGTGTTGCTGAAGCAGGTGCCTGTTAAGTGTGTTGCTGAAGCAGGTGCCTGTTAAGTGTGTTGCTGAAGCAGGTGCCTGTTAAGTGTGTTGCTGAAGCTGGTGCCTGTTAAGTGTGTTGCTGAAGTAGGCCCCTGTTAAGTGTGTCGCTGAAGCAGGTGACTGTTAAGTGTGTCGCTGAAGCAGGTGCCTGTTAAGTGTGTTGCTGAAGCTGGTGCCTGTTAAGTGTGTCGCTGAAGCTGGTGCCTGTTAAGTGTGTTGCTGAAGCTGGTGCCTGTTAAGTGTGTTGCTGAAGTAGGCCCCTGTTAAGTGTGTCGCTGAAGCAGGTGCCTGTTAAGTGTGTCGCTGAAGCATGTGCCTGTTAAGTGTGTCGCTGAAGCATGTGCCTGTTAAGTGTGTCGCTGAAGCATGTGCCTGTTAAGTGTGTTGCTGAAGCTGGTGCCTGTTAAGTGTGTCGCTGAAGCTGGTGCCTGTTAAGTGTGTTGCTGAAGTAGGCCCCTGTTAAGTGTGTCGCTGAAGTAGGCCCCTGTTAAGTGTGTCGCTGAAGTAGGCCCCTGTTAAGTGTGTCGCTGAAGTAGGCCCCTGTTAAGTGTGTCGCTGAAGTAGGCCCCTGTTAAGTGTGTCGCTGAAGTAGGCCCCTGTTAAGTGTGTCGCTGAAGTAGGCCCCTGTTAAGTGTGTCGCTGAAGTAGGCCCCTGTTAAGTGTGTTGCTGAAGTAGGCCCCTGTTAAGTGTGTCGCTGAAGTAGGTGCCTATTAAGAAAACAGGTGGTTGTGGTGGTGGTAAGTGGGTGTGATAGCAATGGTGGTGGTGATGGTGGTAGATGGGTGAGATAGTAGTTTTCGTGGCAGGTGGATATGATTGTGGTGATGCTGGTGGAAGTAGGTGGGTGTTACAGGAGGGCTGGTGGGAGCAGGTGGGTGTTACAGGGGGCTGGTGGAAGTAGGTGGGTGTTACAGGAGGGCTGGTGNTATAATCGATGAATTTATTCACTTTCGTGGTTTAATTTTGTTTCTCTCCATATTTTCAAGACACTTTAAACCCCACAGTTGTGATTACGGAGTTTATGTTGCAACAATTTTGTTTAATGTTTATGAAGACAAATTGCAGAGTGCAGAAGCAAGCCCAGACTAACCTAATCTTATATTCATGATTCTCAGCGTCGCGCGATGCTTCGTGCCGTCCGATGAAGCACAAAATAATTAGACACTAAGTAGTTATTGGCAAATTTTCTCGGTAAATGGGGGGCCGGGTTTGACTGTTAAATGTTCGTGTTTATTAGCCGGATGATGGTGATAGGCGGAGCTTGGTAATAACAGCCCATGGTGATTAAGTTGCTTATTAAGGGAGGCGGGTTTGTGGTTATAAATCCTTGGCAACTCACCACGCTCTTGTTAAATAAAGTTGTTAAGGGTTGTAATTTGTTTTATATGTACTCACGTGATAACACGTGATAACATGGGTCGGTTATTGTGTTATTAGTTGGTCTCCCAGCGTTGGTTGCGGTGAAGAACAGTTATCCAACGTTGGTTGGGTGAAGAACAGGTATCCAGCGTTGGTTGGGAGAAGAACAGGTACCCAACGTTGGTTGGGGTGAAGAACAGGTGCCCAACGTTAGTTGGGTGAAGAACAGGTATCCGAAGTTCTCTGGGTGAAGAACAAATACTTCACGTTGCCTGTTCTTCACTAAAGAGCAGGTGCCAGCATTGTTTAGATGCGCACGTTGTTCAGAGATTCCCACACCATGTTCCCTCACAGTCGTGAAGAACACATCACAGTCGTGAAGAACACATCACAGTCGTGGAGAACACATCACAGTCGTGAAGAACACATCACAGTCGTGAAGAACACATCACAGTCGTGGAGAACACATCACAGTCCGGGAGTACACATCACAGTCCGGGAGAACACATCACAGTCGTGCAGAACACATCACAGTCCTAGAGAACACATCACAGTCGTAGAGAACACATCACAGTCCTAGAGAACACATCACAGTCCTAGAGAACACATCACAGTGGTAGAGAACACATCACAGTCCGGGAGAACACATCACAGACCTAGAGAACACATCACAGTCGTAGAGAACACATCACAGTCGTAGAGAACACATCACAGTCGTAGAGAACACATCACAGTGGTAGAGAACACATCACAGTGGTAGAGAACACATCACAGTGGTAGAGAACACATCACAGTGGTAGAGAACACATCACAGTCGTAGAGAACACATCACAGTCCTAGAGAACACATCACAGTCCTAGAGAACACATCACAGTGGTAGAGAACACATCACAGTCGTGAAAAACACATCACAGTCCGGGAGAACACATCACAGTCGTGAAGAACACATCACAGTCCGGGAGAACACATCACAGTCCTAGAGAACACATCACAGTCCTAGAGAACACATCACAGTCGTAGAGAACACATCACAGTCCTAGAGAACACATCACAGTCCTAGAGATCACATCACAGTCCTGGAGAACACATCAAAGTCCTGCAGAACACATCACAGTCCTGCAGAACACATCCCAGTCCTGCAGAACACATCACAATCGTGCAAAACACATCACAGTCGTGCAGAACACATCACAGTCCAGCAGAACACATCACAATCGTGCAGAACACATCACAGTCGTGCAGAACACATCACAGTCCTGCAGAACACATCACAGTCCTAGAGAACACATCACAGTCCTAGAGAACACATCACAGTCGTGCAGAATACATCACAATCGTGCAGAACACATCACAGTCGTGCAGAACACATCACAGTCGTGTAGAACACATCATAGTCCTGCAGAACACATCACAGTCCTGCAGAACACATCACAGTCCTGCAGAACACATCACAGTCCTAGAGAACACATCACAGTCCTAGGGAACACATCACAGTCGTGCAGAACACATCACAGTCGAGCAGAACACATCACAGTCGAGCTGAACACATCACAGCCGTGCAGAACACATCACAGCCGTGCAGAACACATCACAGTCGTGCAGAACACATCACAGTCGTGCAGAACACATCACAGTCGTGCAGAACACATCACAGTCGTGCAGAACACATCACAGTCGTGCAGAACACATCACAGTCCTGCAGAACACATCACAGCCGTGCAGAACACATCACAGTCGTGCAGAACACATCACAGTGGTAGAGAACACATCACAGTGGTAGAGAACACATCACAGTGGTAGAGAACACATCACAGTCGTAGAGAACACATCACAGTCGTAGAGAACACATCACAGTCGTAGAGAACACATCACAGTGGTAGAGAACACATCGCAGTGGTAGAGAACACATCACAGTGGTAGAGAACACATCACAGTGGTAGAGAACACATCACAGTCGTAGAGAACACATCACAGTGGTAGAGAACACATCACAGTCCTAGAGAACACATCACAGTGGTAGAGAACACATCACAGTCGTGAAGAACACATCACAGTCCGGGAGAACACATCATAGTCGTGAAGAACACATCACAGTCCGGGAGAACACATCACAGTCCTAGAGAACACATCACAGTCCTAGAGAACACATCACAGTCGTAGAGAACACATCACAGTCCTAGAGAACACATCACAGTCCTAGAGAACACATCACAGTCCTGGAGAACACATCACAGTCCTGCAGAACACATCACAGTCCTGCAGAACACATCACAGTCCTGCAGAACACATCACAATCGTGCAAAACACATCACAGTCGTGCAGAACACATCACAGTCCAGCAGAACACATCACAATCGTGCAGAACACATCACAGTCGTGCAGAACACATCACAGTCCTGCAGAACACATTACAGTCCTAGAGAACACATCACAGTCCTAGAGAACACATCACAGTCGTGCAGAATACATCACAATCGTGCAGAACACATCACAGTCGTGCAGAACACATCACAGTCGTGCAGAAGACATCACAGTCGTGCAGAACACATCACAGTCGTGCAGAATACATCACAATCGTGCAGAACACATCACAGTCGTGCAGAACACATCACAGTCGTGTAGAACACATCATAATCCTGCAGAACACATCACAGTCCTGCAGAACACATCACAGTCCTGCAGAACACATCACAGTCCTAGAGAACACATCACAGTCCTAGAGAACACATCACAGTCGTGCAGAACACATCACAGTCGAGCAGAACACATCACAGTCGAGCTGAACACATCACAGCCGTGCAGAACACATCACAGCCGTGCAGAACACATCACAGTCGTGCAGAACACATCACAGTTGTGCAGAACACATCACAGTCGGGCAGAACACATCACAGTCCTGCAGAACACATCACAGCCGTGCAGAACACATCACAGTCGTGCAGAACACATCACAGTCAAGCAGAACACATCACAGCCGTGCAGAACACATCACAGCCGTGCAGAACACATCACAGCCGTGCAGAACACATCACAGCCGTGCAGAACACATCACAGCCGTGCAGAACACATCACAGCCGTGCAGAACACATCACAGCCGTGCAGAACACATCACAGTCGTGCAGAAAACATCACAGTCGTGCAGAACACATCACAGTCGTGCAGAACACATCACAGCCGTGCAGAACACATCACAGCCGTGCAGAACACATCACAGCCGTGCAGAACACATCACAGTCGTGCAGAACACATCACAGCCGTGCAGAACACATCACAGTCGTGCAGAACACATCACAGTCGTGCAGAACACATCGCAGCCGTGCAGAACACATCACAGTCGTGCAGAGCACATCACAGTCGTGCAGAACACATCACAGTCGAGCAAAACACATCACAGTCGTGCAGAACACATCACAGTCGTGCAGAACACATCACAGTCGTGCAGAACACATCACAGTCGTGCAGAACACATCACAGTCGTGCAGAACACATCACAGTCGTGCAGAACACATCACAGTCGAGCAAAACACATCACAGTCGTGCAGAACACATCACAGTCGTGCAGAACACATCACAGTCGTGCAGAACACATCTCGCACATTAAGCAATATTGGCTTGGTTTGGTGTTGGGCTTAAGTCCTATCGACCTATGGAAGACTATCAAGCCAATCACCACACCTTAATGACCCAACCAGCAAGTATACTTTAATCCTGAACAATGTCCAGGATAAAAGTAAACTCTCATTGTAGATACACCGAGACGCAGGCTACACCTCGTAGTGTGTATACCCCACAACCCCCCATCCCCTCCTCCATACAATATTGAGTACTTATTGTGCACCTCAAGCTTAAGGGTGTTCCTTACGTGGTGTAGGGAGCACTGGGAACCTCAGGTGTTGCTTACGTGGTGTAGGGAGCACTGGGAACCTCAGGTGTTGCTTACGTGGTGTAGGGAGCACTGGGAACCTCAGGTGTTGCTTACGTGGTGTAGGGAGCACTGGGAACCTCACGTTGTGTTCCTTACGTGGTGTAGGGAGCACTGGAACCCTCACGTTGTGTTCCTTACGTAGTGTAGGGAGCACTGGGAGCCTCAGGTTGTGTTCCTTACGTAGTGTAGGGAGCACTGGGAACCCTCAGGTTGTGTTCCTTACGTAGTGTAGGGAGCACTGGGAACCCTCACGTTGTGTTCCTTACGTAGTGTAGGGAGCACTGGGAGCCTCAGGTTGTGTTCCTTGCGTAGTGTAGGGAGCACTGGGAACCCTCAGGTTGTGTTCCTTGCGTAGTGTAGGGAGCACTGGGAGCCTCAGGTTGTGTTGCTGTTACTCAATATTTCAAGCTACGCTCCCCTGGCAGCCTTAGTGCAGTGCCTCTGAACTAATCTTATAGTCAAATAATTCTTGGAGTCTTATACTGTAAATTCTATGTAAATATGCTTTAAACACTAATGCTCAAATATTTAGCCATATATAACACTTGTTTGCATAGTTGAAATGTTTCGTGGTTACCAGTTGCGGCTTTTAAATTGATGAACACAAATCTTGTTTATTTTTTACAATCTACGTCTATAAGAAAGAATGTCCTTTTGTTTGTTGAAAATAAATTCCCACATCTTATATTAAATAGATTTTTATCCTTAAATAATAAATCAGACTCTTACGATGATTTGTCCTCTGTTTAAATCTATGCAATTAATTAAGTATTTGTCCCAATTTAAGAATAACGAACCCTTTTGCTATGATTAATTATTAAATAGTAATTATGAAATTGAAATCTATGAGGACTCGTCCTCTGTTATAAAAATTATTTCATATAATAAATAAAATGATGGGCTGACACAATCAATTTTTGTGTTTATTTACCTCTGTCAGTCTTACCTGAGGGCGAGTCAAATGAGAGACTGGGATTCGTTTCTGGCAAGTCTCGTACCTAAACAGGAGTGAAGAAAATAGATAACACTTGACCAGCTTGTCAGATTAATTATATTAGTTTATACTTTCTAGTTAATCGAACTACCGAAACAATTCTCAAATCATTATGAACCCTCACACTGACTAGGGCAGTTGGGTGAGGAAGGGCAGTGACGCCATAGCTATGGGACGGCGCGCTGGCCGCCAGACACCGTGACAAGCGTAGCTAATATTGGACGGTTGCTGCCTCACCTCGTTATTGACGGCCGTTCAGAAGTCCCTGTCCTACGAGCCTTGATCTGACCCGTGCTGAACTGTAAGAATATCACCGTGGCTTTAACTGTAGTTATTATAATCTGGCCAGAGAGATTAACCATTCAGTTCACCGGGACCCGGGTTCACAAAGCAGTTACGCAAGCACTTACGAACGTGTACATCTTCCCTCAATCTTTGACGGCTTTGGTTATATTTATTAGATTTATTTCTATTTATATAAATATTTTGTTTAGGCCATGTTTATTTATAAACAGTTTACAAGCATGAAAACTTCCCAATGAAATGCTGTTATTGATATAAACAGCCTTCTGGTGCTTCGGAGCTCCTTAACTTTTTAATAATTGTAGACAAAGCCGCCAAAGATTAAGAAAAGATGGACAGGTTCGTAAGTGCTTGCGTGACTGCTTCGTGAATCTGGCACTTGGGCTGTAAAAGTCTCGAACCCTGGACCCACACGCGTGTGGCCGAACCTCAATCGACTGGGCTATGACCAGTCTTAAGAGTTGAGTCTTAAGACTATGAGATAGTCTTTACTATTTATATACTAACCAGGAGACTAGGGAAGTGCTGGGCCGGTTATGGCAATGAATAAAAAAACACAAAGACTAACCAGTTTAAATGAAATCTTACTTGTGTATAATTTAATTCATAATCATAATACATGTTTTTCCCGCAATTTAATAACTAAATTTTCGGCAGGAAGGTTGTGTTTACTGCAACCAGTCGTGCGTGTGGTAGCCATGTTGGAAATGACGGGTGACGTGGCGAGGATGACGTGACGAGGGTGACGTATTCGTGGATGACGTGACGAGGATGATGTGACGAGGATGATGTGACGAGCATGACGTGACGAGGGTGACGTGTTCGTGGATGACGTGTTCGTGGATGACGTGACGAGGGTGACAAGGCTATGACGTGACGAGACTATAAAGCTTGAGCTGTTAACAAATCTTCTCAGCAGCTAAGCGTCATAGTTGTAACTAACTTTAATTCAGATAGTGCAGTAAATTACGTAACATAATAAATTAATTGAATTCGACTCAGGTTAAGTTTCAACATTTAAACATATAACAAATTTAACATAATTTGAATAATTACTGCTCTTTCTAAAATTTACTAACAAACTTCCCACTGTGAGAATTTTGTGGAATAAATAATTAAATATACAGTCCACTTGCCAAAAAATAAATGACGAACACAATCCCCCTTACTTGTCTGTTCAAGGTTTCAGGCCAGAACGTTGGGGTTTGCTTCGCCCAACTTTGAAGGGAGAGAAAGGCCCAAGGTACGGGACGGACATAGGCTGCTTGGGGTAGGCCTAAGTTAAATGATTTAAGGGGAGATTTGTAATTATCGACCAACCGGTATCAGACTATCACGGATTCAATTCTGGCTAAGTGTGAAATATTGGTTGTGATGCCCTAAGAAACTAGATGATGCACTAGAAAAATGCATAAGATGCATATATTAGTTTCATTTCTCTCTAAAATTATATTTTATCAAAGGGAAGAGGGGCTAAACGGGGGAAGGGAAAAGGGGTGAGGAAGGAGGGAGCAGGGGAAGGGAAGGGAAGGGAAGGGGAAATCACGAGGAAAGTGATGCGGACGATGGAAGTGGGAAAGTGTAGGAATGACAAGGATGACATGACAAATAACAAGGTCCCCGAGCCATATTTATCCGAAAAATTCTTCCTCGTGAAGGGATCGAACCTTGAAAAGCTAGGCCCATATATCTTAGCATATCTAAGCCCCATATATCTTAGCATATCTAGCACCATACCCGCTAGACTACAGCTGTTTGACCGCAGACACAGTTGTCCTTATATCATAATCGACTTGAGAATGGTCCAGGACGGACCTAAACGTCATCCTCCCTTCACTTTCTAGTGTGTGGTCTGGTCAAGAGACAGTTGGCGTTTAGCGGGTGCTACATATGGAGCACCCGCCTGGCCTAGGTTTGAACCCTTCACGAGGAAGAGTCTTTCTGATATATATATAATTATATGTATGACAGTGTCAGACCTCGGAGGAAGAATTGAAACAGGACATTTCTTGCGTACTTTCGTATATTAATACATCTTCAGAAGGAATTTGAAGAGGTATTAATATACGAAAGTACTTAAGGAAATTCCTGTTTCAGTTCTTCCTCCGTGGTCTGACACTCACATTTTTCATCTCGTGTTAATTTTCGTGATTTACACACAATTATATATAAGTGTATATGAAACTGTTTTTTCTAATACACATGTAACTAAACAAAACAGCATTTTGACTTGTTTATTTTCTTATAGACATTTTCAATTCTACGTAAATGCCAAAATTCTTTCATCTGGAGGGTGTAGAAACACTAAATCATTTAACCTTTCCATTTTTATTGTTCGAGGTTTCGTGGAACACTTGAACACCGCTCCAAGCATCCGGAGCCTCCTACGGTCGCTGGTGCTTGTGACTATTGTCGTGTCCCTTACTATGTCCTGGCGATTCAGGATGATGATGTGCTGTTGCTTAATACCTCCTCCTTGCACATGAAGTGTATGACGTGTAATCAGAGTATATTTTCTGGGAGCGAGTGCCCTCCTCGGGGGCCAATTATCCCCAGTCAAGTGGCGACTTAGCGTTATACAAACGATTTCGTCGAATTCTGTATTGTAATTAATCGTTATTAACAATAATTTGGCGGATATGTTCGAGTTCGTGACGCAAGAGCTGCCAAGAAGAGCTGGTACGAACTGCACGACCAACATAGTCACTAATGTGTTGTGGGAGGTACTCTGCCTCCCACACTATTCTCGACGGTGAACCTCAACCCGGAGACGTCTTGAAATTTGCCTCGAAGTCTCTTCAATACATTTTCGTCAACACACGAATATGTCGTCGACATATCTGTAGTATGTTGACGACATATATGGCGACTATGCTCCAACCCGTCCTCTTAAAAATAACGTCACTTTTGGCTGGTATGCGCACTATGGCCAAATTTGGACGTAATTTGAAATGAAATCGACTCAGAAAAGTGACATACTGTTCCGTTTTCTGTTTGAGTCGTCCGGCCTACTCGGTAAGGTGAGAAAAGGAAACTTTCAATTAACGTTTTTCATAACGTTTTGAAACGTTTTCATAACGTTTTTAACTAACCTATCAGAGGACCCTTAACTTACTATTGTTAAAAAAAATCCCAAATTTATTTTCATTTTCAAATTACGTCCACTTTCGGCCATACGGGTAAACGACCAAAAGCGACGTTCTTTTTAAGAGGACAGGTTACCGTCATCCATCTAAAGGGTGAACGATTCAACATGTGACTTAAATGGCTGGGCGAACAGGACCCCCAATGGGGTCGATGGGGTGGCCATGGGGTCCCCACTTGGGCTCTTGTTATTATCCATATTTATTGTGGTTGACAGTTTATGACATGGGTGTGGATAACCTAATTCCTTCCTGTTCTAGTGACAGTCCAGGACTGGCTTTAAGGTTCAGTTGGGCAGCGGTTAGTTGCTTCTGAAATTCTTCCTTATTGAGGTAGTTCGTGGTGTGGTCCATAGAGCTTCTGTCTGTCGTTCTTGAGGTCGGCAGTTCGAAGCTCCTAGTGCCCAAGTAAATTAAACCCCACCCACTGCTTGTTATTTGCTTGAAGTAATATGTTCCCCAGGCAGACATGACACATGCCACAGCAAGCACTCTGGGTTCCTCCCAAGAGAGAGACACAAGCGCTCACCAGAGTGGTGACTACCTCGACCATCCCTCCAGCCACCATCTGAGTCTAACCTCAAGCTCCACGTCCGCCCAGAGTCCGCCCAACATCCACCCAGCACCCGCCAAGCGTCCACTCACCGTCCACCCAGCGCCTGCCCAGCGTCCACCCACCGTCCACCCAGCACCCGCCCAGCGTCCACCCACCGTCCACCCAGCACCCGCCCAGCGTCCACCCACTGTCCACCCAGCACCCGCCCAGCGTCCACCCACCGTCCACCCAGCACCCGCCCAGCGTCCACCCACCGTCCACCCAGCACCCGCCCAGCGTCCACCCACCGTCCATCCAGCACCCGCCCAGCGTCCACCCACCGTCCACCCAGCACCCGCCCAGCGTCCACCCACCGTCCACCCAGCACCCGCCCAGCGTCCACCCACCGTCCATCCAGCACCCGCCCAGCGTCCACTCACCGTCCACCCAGCGCCTGCCCAGCGTCCACCCACCGTCCACCCAGCACCCGCCCAGCGTCCACCCACCGTCCACCCAGCACCCGCCCAGCGTCCACCCACCGTCCACCCAGCACCCGCCCAGCGTCCACCCACCGTCCACCCAGCACCCGCCCAGCGTCCACCCACCGTCCACCCAGCACCCGCCCAGCGTCCACCCACCGTCCACCCAGCGCCCGCCCATGTCACAGGTCACAACAGAGAGCCGAGGTTCTCTCGGCCAAGAGGAGCTATCAATCAGCAGCAGACAAGGTACAGCCCAAGAGTGTGACAGGGTGTGGAGTCTAAAGCATAACAGGAAGGTGCGCAAACATTCCTACAACGGAACCCAATGTCCGTGGCGCCCGCCCGAAGATAATACCGATCAACAACCCTCACCAGTGGTCAGGGAAACACCTCCCACAGCATTTTATTCTTAGCATACAGACTTCGAGCATACAACTGTTCGATGGTCCTCCATTTATCCAGAGGGAAGATGTAAGACCTGGTGGACAGCTAGAAGCCGGAGTCAGGCGACGGTCACCTTACGCTTAGCCGCTTCCTACGATTATGGGGGGGTTAGGTGACTCGTAGAGTGAGGTATACCCACCCCACATACCAAGTATACCTGTGTCAGTGCCTTCCGTCACATTTCTGACGGAACGTCGAACAATACAGTTGGAAAGGTTAAGTGATATAGTGTTCCTTCACCCTCTATATGGTAGAAGATATGTGCGTAGAATGAAAAATATTAAAAAAAAATGATAGGTCGCAATGCTGTTGTGTTAATGACATGTGTATTAGAGAAAACCTTCTCCCAAATGTAAATAAATATATATATATATATAATATATATATATATATATATATATATATATATATATATATATATATATGTCGTACCTAGTAGCCAGAACGCACTTCTCAGCCTACTATGCAAGGCCCGATTTGCCTAATAAGCCAAGTTTTCATGAATTAAAATATTTTCTCTCATTTTTTTCTTATGAAATGATAAAGCTACCCATTTCATTATGTATGAGGTCAATTTTTTTTATTAGAGTTAAAATTAATGTAGTTATATGACCGGACCTAACCAACCCTACCTAACCTAACCTAACCTATCTTTATAGGTTAGGTTAGGTTAGGTAGCCGAAAAAGTTAGGTTAGGTTAAGTAGGTTAGGTAGTCGAAAAACAATTAATCATGAAAACTTGGCTTATTAGGCAAATCGGGCCCTGCATAGTAGGCTGAGAAGTGCGTTCTGGCTACTAGGTACGACATATATATATATATATATATATATATATATATATATATATATATATATATATATATATATATATATATATGTTTGAAAGAGGATTACCCTTCCACTGAACACTAAATCACTAAACTAAAATCCGCTTATGACTCAACATTATGGAATTTTAACATTCGCTAACAACCCTTTTGCTATATTCCCTTATTATCACTGTTGTTTACTATATTCTTGACGGTGTTTGCCGGAGTGAGAAAGCAAGGCAGTTCTCCAGCCGTGAGGTGCGCAGTGAAAAAGAAGTCTTTGTAGATCTATTCGTATAAGAGAGTACATTTATGTCTGTTTAAGGGAAGCAGGGGACGCGTGGGTGCTATATTTGCAAGCCTTTGCAGGGTAAATGGTCTGCGGTCCGGGCAGTACATAGGGTGTCCCTGGTCGAACCCCCATGTGCCCCATTTGCAGAAAATGCCAAATTACTCTAATTTACATGCCCGCAAAATAAAAAATCCATCATCACTAAGATTATCTTTCATATTAAATGTTAGGATGAAGGGTGGTGATTGGGAGAGAGGGGAGGTTGACAGGGAGAGAGAGGGAAGGGGGAAGGTTGACTGGGAGAGAGAGGGAAGGAGGGAGGTTGACTGGGAGAGAGAGGGAAGGGGAAGAGACCCGGGTACAGCCGGGATGAACACGATTAAATGGATGAACCATCTTCTCTACTCTGTGAAGAGTAGAGAAGATGGAGAATAGTGATCATTGGTAGGAAAGGTGGTGAAGAGTAAGGAAGGTGATGATTGTAGAGAAGATAGTGAATGGCAGGGAAGGCGATAAAGGGTACAAAAGATGAAAGTGGTGGTAAGCAGGTAAGGAAGGTGATGAATGTATGGAAGGTGGTAGTCGGGAAATGTTGGGATATGGATTAGGATATGCTTGGAGGAGAGAAACAATGATAACGAAGTTGTAAGTAACCACACGAGGTCTGGGGGTGGGGCCGGTCCTTCGCCCTCATATCCCAGCTCCTTGTCCTCATATCCCAGCTCCTTGCCCTCATATCCCAGCTCCTTGTCCTCATATCCCAGCTCCTTGTCCTCATATCCCAGCTCCTTGTCCTCATATCCCAGCTCCTTGTCCTCATATCCCAGCTCCTTGTCCTCATATCCCACCTCCTTGCCCTCATATCCCAGCTCCTTGTCCTCATATCCCAGCTCCTTGTCCTCATATCCCAGCTCCTTGTCCTCATATCCCAGCTCCTTGTCCTCATATCCCAGCTCCTTGTCCTCATATCCAGCTCATTGTCCTCATATCCCAGCTCCTTGTTCTCATACCCCTTCCTCGTGGTACATAGTCGTACAGTCATTAACGGTTTCCTCTCCTAATAATATTACATTCTCATAACAGTTAACGGGACTCCATCCTTGACACCTGCGTGAAGGTAAATATCTAATTTAATGATCCTGGGAGTTGAGATTGGTTGAAAGACTACGGTGGGTGGGTTGTGAGGTATATGGTCAGTGGGGGTGAGATGTGTGGTTGATGGTAGAATTATGACCTCTAAGTGCTGAGAAAGAATGAGCCTGACAGTGGAATTGTGTGTGTGGGAAGAGACCTGGTAGACACTTGTGCCTATCTGGCCAGGCACTTCCACCGTCTCTTAACAGTCTCCACCCCCCCCCCCCACAGTTCACTATCACCACCACCAGCACGCACCAAGCTACTGCCAGCCACTTCCCGCTGGACGGCCCGTTGTCCATTGCCCTGCTTTTCTCAAATTTATGAAGGAAAGCTGACCAGCCCAACTCACTACGACCCGTAATTGGCAAGCGTTCCACGCTTAACGTCCAGCGGCTTGTCACGTTAGTACTCGCAAGTAGTTGGGAAAAACTACGGGGGTCCTTGCTACATGGCGATAGACTGGTCATGTAGCAGGAGACTCGCACCGTCAGTGCTCCAAGGTGACCTACAACAGTCACAAATGCTAACTACCACACAGTGATAAGATCAAATTATATTAATGGAAAAATTGGTTTACAACATCGTAATGGGGCAAACAAGGAGGAGGGTTCAGAAGAGATGAAAAGTACTTTTGGAAACTTTTTATTTTGGGTTGAGAAAAGGTGGAAAGAGAAAAGGAGTTTAGGTCAAGGAAAGCTGTACAGATGTGATCAGATTTTTAAAGGCAGAAGAACCTTTTTTTCTTGTTTTGCGCCGTTTTGCTGGTCTGTTGCACACAGATTTCCTAGTCTGTTGCATACAGATTTCCTGGTCTGTTGCACACAGATTTCCTGGTCTGTTGCACACAGATTTCCTGGTCTGCTGCACACAGATTTCCTGGTCTGTTGCACACAGATTTCCTGGTCTGTTGCACACAGATTTCCTGGTCTGTTGCAAACAGATTTCCTGGTCTGTTGCACACATTTCCTGGTCTGTTGCACACAGATTTCCTGGTCTGCTGCCCACAGTTTTCCTGGTCTGCTGCACACAGATTTCCTGGTCTGCTGCACACAGATTTCCTGGTCTGTTGCACACAGATTTCCTGGTCTGTTGCACACAGATTTCCTGGTCTGTTGCAAACAGATTTCCTGGTCTGTTGCACACATTTCCTGGTCTGTTGCACACAGATTTCCTGGTCTGTTGCACACAGATGTCCTAGTCTGCTGCACACAGATTTCCTGGTCTGTTGCGCACAGATTTCCACGTCTGTTGCACACTGATTTCCTCGTCTGTTGCACACAGTGTTTAAAACACGACTTTACAAAGGGCCGCTCATGTTTGACGAATTTACTTTCAATCAATTCCACCATTTCAGAGGCAAATGCCAGTGGAAAGTCGTTGAATACCTTGATTTTAACAAAGCTTTTTGATAGTGTGCCTCAGGAATATGACTGATCTGAAAAGCATGGAGGCTCGTGGTATTAGGGGAGTCATCCCAAGTTGGATGAGAACATGGTTATTTCCAAAGGTCACACAGAGGTAATGTAAATGGAGTTCACTCAGAGCGAGAAACTGTTTTAGGTGGAATGCCTCCCCGACCTCTGTTTATTATTATTATTATTATTATTATTTTAATTATATATATATATATATATATATATATATATATATATATATATATATATATATATGCAATTGACGATCACAAAACACTGATCATTTCATGCGGAAAATCCACAGAGAAAAATGAAAGGAGTTGAACGTTTCGACTCGATTAGAGCCTTTGTCAACACCAGACAATTGTCAGTCTGGTGTTGACAAAGGCTCTAATCGAGTCGAAACGTTCACCTCCTTTCATTTTTCTCTGTGGATTTTCCGCATATATATATATATATTATATATATATATATATATATATATATATATATATATTAGTATATTTTGGTAGCAGTCTTTCCTGTAGACATATGTTATTAAATATGACCGAAAAAGTAAGATTAATAATTCTAACACGAATTTTCTCAATTTTCCTTATGTTTGTTTTTACTGATGACGGTAAATTAAAAATCAATTCTCCAAAATTCATTCTTTATTTCTTAGTCTGACGCGACACTTGAGCGCGTTTCGTAAAACTTATTACATTTTCAAAGACTTTAGTTACACACACACAGAACAACTATAACTGAACAGAGTTTAAATACCTGCATTTGGGTGAGGTGACATGTTACAATGGTTTGGGGTGAGGTGAGAACAAACACAGAACACGAAACAATGGGTATAAGGGAAGAATAGATCTGTAACTGCAGAAGGCCTATTGGCCCGTATTTCTTGATGTTTCTATATTGGAGCGGAGTCTTGAAGTGGGGCTTGAGAAGGGTCGCTTGTAGGGGAATGGTCGAGGAAACTGCATTTTCAGCCTCCCAAGACCATGCGACTCCGCCATCGTCCAGGATGGAACAACAGTGGTATTTTCACGCTTTGCTTCCTGTGGAGTAACGTTCTCGCCTACGACTTTAGAAATACCACAAGTCGCTGTGCCTGAGTTTTCATTGTGGCCACTTGAGAAGCGTCGCTTATAGGGGTGGTAAAATGGTCGACGAAACTGCTTTTTCAGCTTCCCAAGGCCATGCGAATCTGCCATCGTCCAGGAGGACACATCAGTGGTATTTACACGCTTTACTTCCATGTCCTCAGACAAGATCTCTTACGATCATACGCAGTATGATGAGTTACTGCGACTCTGTCTTCTGAATACTGAGCGCTGCTTCAAGACTCCGCTCCAATATAGAAACATCAAGAAATACGGGCCAATAGGCCTTCTGCAGTTACAGATCTATTCTTCCCTTATACCCATTGTTTCGTGTTCTGTGTTTGTTCTCACCTCACCCCAAACCATTGTAACATGTCACCTCACCCAAATGCAGGTATTTAAACTCTGTTCAGTTATAGTTGTTCTGTGTGTGTGTAACTAAAGTCTTTGAAAATGTAATAAGTTTTACGAAACGCGCTCAAGTGTCGCGTCAGACTAAGAAATAAAGAATGAATTTTGGAGAATTGATTTTTAATTTACCGTCATCAGTAAAAACAAACATAAGGAAAATTGAGAAAATTCGTGTTAGAATTATTAATCTTACTTTTTCGGTCATATTTAATAACATATATATATATATATATATATATATATATATATATATATATATATATATATATATATATATATATATATATATATATATATATAGGAAGGATTAAGACAGGAATTTCCTTAAGTACTTTCGTATATAATAATTCATCTTCAGAAAGGTGGATTTATATTTCAGTGGTGTGGATATATAGGTAGGAACGAAGTGAGGTGAAAAACAATGTCTTTAATAAGGTACTATTGTGATAAATGTGTATCAATGATCCCACTCAAATAGCCATTTAACTGATTAATCAAAAATGGATCTAAATTATACAAACCACCGTTAATGATCAAATAACATGATTTTGTAATCTGTATTAAAACAGATAAAAATGTTTCTACTGAAAAGACTTTTACAATTCGTTATTGAAGAAGCCATCTTCCATTCAGTTTGATGAGAACTTTCTGACAAATGAACAAAGCATTAGACAATTGGCCGTGTCATACAGAGTTTTTATGTTGCGAAAATCTAAATTTCAAATCTTTGGACGTTTGTAATACATAGAACCTATTACAGTCTTTACAGCGTATTTTGACGTTAACACAATTATCACTTCGTAGGTTGTTTCTAACTAATAGTTTTCCAACAGCATTTTCGTAATTTAACAATACATGTATATAAAAAAGCTTCAAGGCCTTGATAATATTTTCGAATCCAGAAAAATATGATAAACATAACACGTTTTTGAACAAATTTTCTCACATTATATACTTTATATAATTGTAATTTATATAATTTTCTCACTGCATATATTATAATAAATACGATATGCTTTACTACGGCAAACTTTCAAAAAACTCAGCGAATAACAAAGCTTGAGACCAACAGAATCAATATTCTTAAACTCATCATCCAAGAATTCTGGACTAACAACCAGAAGAGCTCTTAGATACAATGAGGAAAAAATTGATTATTTCATACTGTATTTATGCCCTGAGAAATAATGAACATAATATAAATTATTCGTGGGCTTTCTGTAAACACTAAACTTTAGTGAAAAATCTTCCCTATAAATAAATATATCTAAAAGTGGCAAACATTTATCAATTTAAGTCTTTATAATAAATTTTAATGTGGTAACTTGATCATTAAGTTTAGCTAAAAATTCGTTTGAATTTAAATTTGTAAGCCATATACACAAAATATCAACATATCTAAACCATGGAATAATTCCAGGTGTAATTTTTTAAACAAATTTCTTTTCGAAGAATTCCATGTACAAGTTTGAAAGCAATGGCGATAAAGGATTCCCCATTGCCGTTCCAAACATCTGCAAATAATACTCATTATTAAGAGTAAATTTACATTATTTTATACACAGCTTAACAAGATTGACAATATCACCAGGCAGAGGTAAAACATGGTTCATTAATTCATGAGCAATGTAATCAAGAATATCAACAGGCACCTTAATAAACAAACAACAAACGTCGAAACTGATTAACTTGACATCAGGATTGATTGGAACATTATTCAATTTAACTATTTCAATCAAATTGGTCAAATGTGAAGATGAAATAGTTCTTAACAATGGAGAGAGGATTTTGGTGAGCCATTTAGAAAGCTTGTAAGAAATGGATCCCACAGAACTGATGATAGGCCTCATGGGATAGTTAAGCTGATGAGTCTTGACAAGTCCATAGAGATATGGTAATGAAGGAGATGAGGTACTAAATTGATTAAGAAGATCTTTATGGTTTCTTAAAAGCTTCCTCAAGCTGCTATTGAAGGGCTTGATAATGCCACCAAGAGGATTTTTCATGAGTTTTGTGAATGTAGAACACTCTTGGAGATCATTCGTCTGGAAATTTATTAATCCTTGTTTAAAATACTACAGTGCTGGATTTGTCAACCTTTCTTATATGAATGGAGAGGTCGGCTTTTAATTCCTGTAAGCTTCGTCTGAAGCTTGCAAGAAAATTGTTTGTGTGAGACGTCAACATTGAACCATAAACGATAACCTTTAAGCAAGTTTAAGCTTTGTTGAGTGTGTTTTGTTTTTCAAGCTGAATCAATAAACTAGACATCCTAACTGCAGAAGGTTGATTTGAAATGGCAAATGACATACCATAACCCAAAGCAGTAACCGCATTTTCACTAATCGGTTTAGATGACAAATTCATCACATTGTTTGGATTAGATTTCTTTATCCAATCAATATTTCTTTATCAGACTTTCTAACTTACGTTTTAGAATATTCTGTAACGGATGTGTTTTTTCTACGTAGGTCACTGTAGAGTTCATCCATCAGAGAACTTTTCCAGTCACAAGGTGCGGCGTGATGAAAGTTTCTTTTTGCTGTATCCAAGTTTTTTTAAAAGAGAACGTTCACCTGATTTTGTAACTTCAATGTGTTCTCTTTTTAAATCACCTATTTTGATCACCGATTAATCACCAGTTTGATGAGACGGGCAGGTAGCAGAGACTTAGGTACAACTTGCTCACTAAGACATTGTTTCAGGAATTTGAGGCTGGTGCGAGTGCAGTGTGCTTTCACTAGTAGAGTAGCGAAGATGGTCACGAAGGAAGCAGACTGAGGGAGCAACTTAGCGAAAGAGCGCGTGGTGGTGTTTGTAGTGCACTGTTGTACACCACCGCTCACGGGATGGGTATGGGGTGCATAAGAAAGAAATTGAAATTGAATTATTGAAAGAGCAATTTTGCGGACGATATTAAAATAGACTGGAATTAAATTCAGGAGAAGGCTTAAATCGCATGAAGATGATCAATAAAGGCTTTTGAAGGAATGATTGGCAGATAAGGTTTATTGCCTAAAATGTTAGATTCTGAAGGCAGGCGATGATGCCTTTTAACTGCCACAGTTAAAAGATATCAGCAATTTCGAAGTCTGGATGTGAAAAAAGATCTGAGTTGTGATTAGTTAGAAATCTAAAGCCACATAATGAACACATAAAGAAGTGTTAAGAATAAGGCAAATTGTATACTGGGAGTTATATCTAGAAGATTTAACAATAAAACAACTGATGTAATTCTACAGCTTTATTTTATGCAGTTCAATTTTATTCGCTATACTATGGAAAGGACATAAATGTAATTGAACGAGTTCAGAGAAGGGTCATAAAGTTCATCCTTGGAATTAGAAACCTTTCATATAAGGAAAGATTGATAAAAGTTAATTTAAATTAACTTGAATTAATTAATAGGAGTGACGTGATGGGTGTTTACAAATGGATGAAAGTGTATATCAGACAACATATTAATAAGTTCTTAAATTATTAACAGAAAATAGAACTCGAAGCAGTGGATATAATTTGGGTAAGCTTGGATTTAGGAAATACCTTGGTAAATATAGTTTTAGAAACATGGTGATTGATTAATTGGACATTATCGGGTAGCATCTTGGATGCGAGATCACATGATTAGTCTCAAGCGTAGGTTAGACATTATATATATATATATATATATATATATATATATATATATATATATATATATATATATGAATTAGAGAATGAATGAAGGGATATGAATGGAGCAGCCAGGGAATGGGCTCAGTTGACGGCCTACTGCACGTTCCTTATCTCAAATGTTGTTATACATCACATCTGTGTGTCGCCCACCTACCGAGCCCCCACAACTACACTGCCCACCCACCTTCTCTCACTCAACATGCTAAATATACCCCCCACCCCCCAAGTATATCCCCGTCTATAGCCCCCCTTTTTGCACCAGCTATATTCCTTCCCAACTCTCAGTTAATCCCCCCTCCCTGCCCCATTTGCATCTATCCATCACCCACCTCTACTAAGCAACCTCATCCCACCTATCCATTACCTCCCATGCACGCACCTCTAACACATCAACCTCACACACACACACACACACAGTCCCACCTCGTCCGTCGACCCCTCGACCCTGAACCATCCACATCTTCCAGCTTCAGCCCACTCACTCCTTCCATCGCTTTCTGCAACATGTGCAACTAGCAGCAACTGCGGCAACGTAAGCTCTGAGTGGGTCAAGAGCCTGTTGCAAGTAACAACAAAGGGGAAGCAACCTTGAAGGCCCTCACACACACACACACACACACACGCACACACACACACACACACAACACACAACACACACACACACACACACACACACAGACACAGACACACACACACACACACACACCACAGACACAACACACCACACACAACACACACCACACACACACCGCACACAGACACACACACACACACACACACACACACACACACACACACACACAGAGACCAGACACACACACACACCACACACACACACAGACACACACACACCAAACACACACACACACACCACACACCACACAACACACACACACACACACATACACACACACACACACACACACACACACACACACACACACACACAGACACAGACACACACACACATACACACATACACACACACACACACACACACACACACACACACACACACACACACACACACACACACACACGAGCGTAGTGTTAAATACCTTTGTTGTAGTTTAGCTTGATTAGTTCAGGAACCCGTACGCACCCTGTGAGTTAAGATTATAATCACATAATAAGTTCCGGTATTTATTCTCAATGGTCTTTAAGCTTAATGATTTACAAATGATGAATTAGTTACATAGAATTTGTACGTAACATAGATAATATAGTTACATAGATATTTACCCCCAAACCGATAGATATCGCAGAAGGCCACACCCACATGCACCTACAATAGACGAACGTAGATACTTGACAGAACTTTCACAGTATATCGTCTTGAATTAAATCTCTAAATTCTATATTTATTGCACATCGAATGCAACAAACCAGAAAATATAACCTCATCTACAATAATAATAACCTCACTAGGTGTATACTTCATCTATTTAATCAGCTCTTTTATATTTTCGACACTTTGTAACCTTTGTTAGTAATCAGTGAGGTAATAGAGTTCTGTTTATGAATTCTTTAGAGTAGCAGGATATAAATGTTAACAATATTAACCCATTCAGCGAGGTTAGCCAAGTAGTCGCTGGCCAGATATTCTGAGTGACACGACTGCGGGTTGAAAGTCAGGTTTCTTGTCGGGTCTGAGGTCAGAAGTCTGGGGTTCGTGTTGGGTCTGGGGTCAGGAGTCTGGGGTTCGTGTCGGGTCTTGGGTCAGTAGTCTGGGGTTCGTGTCGGGTCTGGAGGCAGAAGCCTGGATTTCGGGTCGGATTTGGAGTCATAAACTTTAGCTTCGCGTCGCTTACGGAGTTATTTTTCAGAGTCTGCATTTGCAAGTCTTGTTACAGGCGGTATTGTGTTAAGCAAATGCTCCATTCGTAAGCGCCACGGATGAGTAAAGATGAGTCAGATGAGTCTTTGCGACGTATTAGTTGTGTATATCCAGGCGTGTGGATAAGTAAGGCAACTTAAGACTACTTGGTGGATAGATTCAGTGGTGAACTTCGGAAGGTTTTTTCTCTCGTGGATATTCCTGTTTAGGCGTTTCCTCTTGCCTATGATGTTCTTGTGTGGGCCATATATGGGCGGTGGCCGGGTGTTCGTGACTTGTAAAGGAAGGGGGAAGGTCTAGTGAGCTCAAGGCTCTGTTGTTAGCTATATGCCAGCTCTGTCCCGGCACTGCCACCATATATCTGTCATAGCTCTGTTTTAGCTCTTCACTAACTCTATCGTAGCTCTGTTCTTGCAGTACCCCAACTCTGTTCCATTATATGCTTCAGGAAGTGACATTTTGCATCTTTCTGTCCACGAAGGTTAATAAGAGGCAAATTTTAGCTTGTGCTTTCTTGACTACAGAGCAGATGAGCTCAGTTTAACTCTTCACAGTCCAGGAGTTGGGAGAGTATTTTGCAGCTAACTGAGTCGCTGCTCCATAGCCACTAGCGCGGGACACTGAGTGAGAACGTGTGCAGGAGCTCTTGGAAACTGCTGTGCGAAGAGCTTATTATTTTTATAATTAACATTTCCAAGTAATTATTTTCTGAGAAATAAATTATACGAAGCAAGTTAAATGAAGTGCAACTATTTTAAGAAATTTATTTCGTATTCGACGTTTGTTCAAGTCACATATATCTCAAAGATATATACTATTAGCGTTACACACTGCACAACTTGATCCAGTTTCTCCATCTTTTATATTTAAGTTCCACAGCTGACTGCAGGAAACCAGGGGGCCAGATTCACGAAGTAGCTACGCAAGCACTTACAAACCAGGACATCTTTTCTCAATCTTTGGGGCTTTGTTTACAATTATTAGACAGTTAATGAGCTCCGAAGCCCCAGGAGGCTGTTTATAACAATAACAACAGTTGATTGAGAACTTTTCATGCTTGTAAACTATTTAATAAATGTAACCAAATCCGTCAAAGATTGAGAAAAGATGAACACGTTTTTAAATACTTGCGTAACTGCTTCGTGAATCTTGCCCCCTGCAGTCAGGAATGAGGAACATGACATGATCCTGCACGAAATTTCGCCTTACCACTTATTGCGAGAAATCTCCTCGAAAAGTCGAGTATCACACGTACGGAACAGGCAGCCCCACACGCCCGTCTTCAACATAACAGCCTGGGGAAGAACCTAATGAATCGTCCCATCTACCTCAGGGTATTCACCTAACCTACAATATCCCTTTGATCTCAGCTGAATAATCGTCTCCTCTGCCCTAGTCCGCTTCATCTGAACATTTTTCTCAACGCTACCTGGAGGGGGGGGGATTAAGGTGATCGCAAGCCATAATTAATCTATTGTTGCTGTCCACTGACTTAGATTAGTCAGTGCAACGACTGCATTATTTCTTGCAGGTCTGAGGCTCGAGCGTCGATGTTTCAAGTGGTTGGGCACAGTTTTCATATTCTTCGGTTTTATACCCCAGCTCCTTGTTCTTATTTCCCAGCTTCTTGTTCTAATATTTCCGCTCATTGTCGTCATATCCCAGCTCTTTGCTCTTATACCTCAGCTCTTTGTCTTTATATCCCAACTCTTTGTCCTCATATCCCAACTCTTTGTCCTCATATCCCAACTCTTTGTCCTCATATCCCAACTATGTCATCATGTCCCAACTCTTTGTCCTCATAACCCAACTATGTCATCATGTCCCAACTCTTTGTCCTCATATCCCAACTCTTTCTAATTTCCTTTCCAAGTACTCTTTAGCCATACAAGTTGAGCGCTTCCGTCTCATAATTATATTTCGCAAGACATAAATCAACGCTGCCCTTCTCCTGCAGCCTTAAGAGATAATGTGAAGCCCACCAGTCCTCGGTAAAGGCCGCCAGTGCTCGGTAAAGGCCGCCAGTGCTCGGTAAAGGCCGCCAGTGCTCGGTAAAGGCCGCCAGTGCTCGGTGAAGCCCGCCAGTGCTCGGTAAAGACCGCCAGTGCTCGATAAAGGCCGCCAGTGCTCGGTGAAGCCCGCCAGTGCTCGGTAAAGACCGCCAGTGCTCGGTAAAGACCGCCAGTGCTCGGTAAAAACCGCCAGTGCTCGGTAAAGACCGCCAGTGCTCGGTAAAGACCTCCAGTGCTCGGTAAACACCGACGAAAATGTCTCTATAATCGCTGGGCTTCGCTGATATTTTGGAATTGAAGGAACTTTTCATGGAGATTCAGAAGCTAGACAAACATTTTTTTGGTGTATAGTTAAGATTAGTGAGGATTATTCCAACTACTAATTCAAATTTGCCTTTTGGGGAGGCTTCCTTAACTTAGATAACCTTTACAGGGGGAAGGGAATTATCAGTGGAATCCGCCAAGTCATCACGACTATATAGCACTGGGAAGGGATCAGGATAATGATTTGGGATGGGACGGGGGAAGGAATGGTGCCAACCACTTGGACGGTCGGGGATTGAAACGAGACCGTCACTCTACCGTCCAGCCCAAGTGGTTGGGGGGATGTAAATTTAACTTTTGTCAAGACTGTTTAAAGAAACTAAAACATTCGTGTAGGTGTAGACACTGCGCGCTTGCTTGGCGCTGGTGGACCGGTGAACTCTTGCTTGCAAGTTCAAGACACTTGGCTGCAGGGTTCGAAGGTTGAGCTGCCTTCTGGGTGGAAGCCCGACGAAGGTAACTTTAGGATCAAATGACAGGGCGTTGAAGGACACGTGTCTCTATTGATTGACAATGGGAGAGGGAGTGAGAGAGAGGAGTGGAGTGAGAGGAATTATTATTCAACATGTGAAGGGGACAATAATAGTGGCGTGAGTCAACAAAAAACTTGATGGGGAGAGAGAGAGGGAAGAAAAGGATAAAGAGTAGGGGTATGAAGGAGGTTCTTCATCTTCTTCTTCACTTGACCGCCGTTTTCTCTCGTCTTCAGCCGGACAGGAAAGAGAGAGAGGGAGAGAGGGATGGAGGGAGGGAGAGAGGGAGAGAGGGAGAGTGTCACATAAAGAAGGAACTTCGCCTCAGTTATCGTTCAATATGGCTACTGAACACCTGATGTTTGCTGAAGTATCAGCCAGCCCAGTGACCCCCAAGCCCTCCGCTCACATAACACACCGCACTTTGACGCCAAACTCCCAGACGGACAAATAAAGGGGTGTTATAAATGTGACTCGCCCATAGACTCGCAAACATTCACGCTCTCTGAGTCGTTGTTAGGATAGGATAGCTTAGGCTCGAGCCTTTGTGCACTATTTTCTGTCCATTTGTGGCAAGTGGAGAGGAGGAGGCCGATTAGTCAGCCTCCTCCCCCCCTTCTCGCTCCCCAAAACAGTTGGCACAAGCGCTCTCGTGCTGGTGCTGTTTGTGTTAACAAAATGACTTTTAACATAGTGATATGTGGGACGAAACCAATGACACATTATAGAATATTAGAACATCTAAAACAAAACAGAATACCAGGAATATATAGATATATATATATATATATATATATATATATATATATATATATATATATATATATATATATATATATATATAATTAGGGGTACCACCACTGGTTTCATTAAAGGGACCCACATCCTCGAAGAAGAAAATAAAGAGTGTTCAGAGAAGACCTTGTGGATTCTCACTGAATACTTTAATCTTTTCCTCTCCTACTTTCCTCTCTCTTTTCCTCTCTATTATTTTTTATATATTTCTTTATTTGATTTTATTGAAATGCTACAGTTTACAGAAAACACACACATATATTTAACAATATAACAATCAGTGTTCGAAGACCTCGTCCAGCTCTTCGGAGGTCGGGTGCGTACCCAAGATACAGCACGCATTTCCCCTCTGAACTGCGACACTCAGGCGCTGGAACATAAAATTGGCCGCTCTTGGGTCTCTAGTATTCCCAATGAGTTCCTCGCCCACCTCCATCAGGAACTTAAGTGCACATTTACCCCAGGCGCCCAGAGTCTCAGAGCCAAGTTGTTTATATATATATATATATATATATATATATATATATATATATATATATATATATATATGTATGTATATATATATACATACATACGTACGAACATATATCTCGTTAGAAAGGTTGTTTGGTAGACGTTGTGTAAGATGGACCAGACAAGCGAAGACATTACACGCTCCCACGGTTCAAAGAGATGTGAAAGTTTCACTCAAGACGCTCAGGAAAGTTTGTCAAGTTGTTATGATACAGGTGTATATATTTATTATATACATATTATAGTATATGCTTATTATATACTTATTATAGTATATATTTAACAATGCTTAGCTTTTTCAGCATCAGCCGGTGATATGCACTCATTCTCTAATATGAATCATAATCATATACACAGTTGGAGAACATGAGTAATATTCCTCTACTTTACTCGGTTCGGTAACGCGAGTAATATTTCTGTCCTCAGCTCACTAAAAACAAGTAATATTCCTAACAGCTGCCAACGGCTTACAGATGCTGTACAGAACTCGATGCTAATGGCACGCTTCTATTCGGTCAAGTACCAGGCAGTGCTGTGTTTTTGGAGGGTGAGCAGACAGCGGCTTGAAATACGAGTGCTCTCTGAACCGGTCCGTTAAAAGCCCGGTTAAATACGGGTGTTTTATTGACTGCGGGGAGAGATACACAATGGTAGAATGGTAAGCTGCCTGGTATATTTATTTAACTAAATAAACAAACTAGGGTTTATATATATATATATATATATATATATATATATATATATATATATATATATATATATATATATATATATATATAAGGTTTCCCTGTGTACCACGTGTTCCGTGGTACACAGGGATTAATGGTTCAATTCGATTATAATACTTTAGTTGTATCTGCTCCTGTGTCAGGTGCAGATTATGGGTTTATCATTAGGTTTTGATACCACACTATCAAACACACTCGTATGCAAGAGGTCTGTGATACGAATCAGAGGACTGGGAGAAATGACTGGACACTGCTCCTTCACTGTTCGTCCCCAGTCATTGTACACCCAGCAGTGACTGGGGCTCTTGCACGTAATACGATTCGAGGATCCAGTTTTATTGAAAAAGTATTTAAGGTTTAAAAAGTAGCTGTATAAACAAGTCAGACGACTTCGTTAAAAAAAAATTGTCTAAACTGAACGGAAAAAAATATTTGAACACGACTACAACATTTTCCGTTTCTTTATTAAACATAAGTTGAAAATATGTTAGGGTATCCCAGCCCACTGCCGGAATGTACAGGGGTGAAGTACCCAGATGGGTCTACTAAATATTCAACCAATTTGTGTTGTACCGTTCAGAGATGGGTTTATAAATGCGGTACACTGACGCGTTCATCTTGTCCTTTGGTACGTGTCAGATTACTATCCTCTGTCTGGTGTCAGATTCCCTTCTTCATGTGTCAGTTCCCATCTTCTGTCTGGTGTCAACTTACCCATCCTCTATCTGGTCTCAGATTTCCATCTTCATGTGTCAGATTTCCATCTTTATGTGTCAGATTACCATCTTTCTGTGTCAGATTGCCATCCTCTGTGTGCCAGATTCCCCTAGTCAGCCCATATAAATTTCCCATCCTCGGTGTCAGGTTCCAATCGTCTACACACATTTCCCATTTGTCTGTGCGACACTGCTCATGGAGAAATTTTCCAGTAGAGAAACTTGCAACACTTGTTATGTCAAGATGAATGACAAGATCTTGTTAGGAGTGAGTAATTGCAATTTTTTTTCCTGCCAACCTGAAGTCCGCATGAGGATAACTGCGTCCAACTCATGAATGCACTCGTAATTTGAATACGTAAAAAGCAAAGTTTTTCATAATAATTATGAGCTTGAGGCAAAAAATAAGGCTAAACGCGCTCAGAGCAGTATTAACGCGTTCCTGCTTTTTTGTACAAAATAGAAGCGATTATCTCTGCCCGTGAGCATATTACGTAGATTGTAAATCCTAGTTTCTGTCTACGCTGTGGGTACGAGTAGCAAGTATACATATGAGTTAGCAAACGACCGATGATTATACATACGGCAAATGGGGAAATGGGATATGGATTTGATTTCTATGTGTAAGCGCGTATACGATTCAGTAATAAATGTGATTTTAACACGTAATACTTGATCATTTTTCTCTGTGTACCATTTACCTACGTACAAGAATTTGAAAGGTGTATTTACCTGAATTTGAAGTTATAACTTGCAGACTGATGACTCCAAGGTTGTCGAGGTAACTTGAGAGCCTCTCACTGGCAGTTGGTCATGTTCCTCATATTTATTCCACCTTGCAAACTACGTTTTGTTTACATGTGTAAGATATACCTTCAATAAGCAAGCTTTGTGTTTATTTTTGTATAACACGCTATGTTTTCATTAAGGTATAACTATCATAAAGTTACTGACCGATAATTTTGAATTGAGTTCATTTATATTTCCAGTACTTATTCCCTAAAACCTATAGTTTCATGCTGTCCAACAGCTAAAAAGAATTTTCATTAAGTTTGAGTTGGGCTTTATCCTGTGGCAATTGCTTAGTAAAATTCCTATGCCACCGCAAAAGTGCATCGTTTTCTCACCGCGATCACAATCCAATATAAGAAGGCCGAGCCCGGCCCGAAGGGAGGTTCATGAATCACTGTCCCACCCACGGCATGGTCGCAGTCTCCCACCACCACGTGACCAGTCTGCCGCGTGCGGTGCCAAGGACCACCCAACTTTTAAAAAAAACTTTTCCCCTTTTTTTCTCGCTAATGACAAGAAATTCTCCAAACTTGTCTTGTGTTTCGAATTATCTGTATACAAGAAATGAGCATTATTTTATGTGTTTGATACGAGAGCATATATAAATCCTGGGTGGAAGTCACTGAGTGAGAGAGTGAGGGGGTTGGGAGAGCGGCAGGTGTGCGCGGGTCGGCCTGCTAGAAGCGACTGTGCCTCGCTACCCTGTGTCTGTCTTTTGCCAGCCACATGCACGCTGCTTGCGCCTCGCTCCGCCTCGCTCGCTGCGCTCACTCTCCGGTCCTCCTCCTCCTGCTGCTGCTAGTGTAATTACTTGCGCTGCTGCTGCTGCTGCTGCACTTGTAAATACTTGGGTTGGTGTTGCTGCTTCTATTGCAACTACTTGTGTTGCTGCTGCTTCTATTGCAATTACTAGGGTGGTTGCTGCTTCTATTGCAACTACTTGTGTTGCTGCTGCTTCTATTGCAATTACTAGGGTGGTTGCTGCTTCTATTGCAACTACTTGTGTTGCTGCTGCTTCTATTGCAATTACTTGTGTTATTGCTGCTTCTATTGCAATTACTTGTGTTATTGCTGCTTCTATTGTAGTTACTTGTATTGTTGCTGCTTCTATTGCAATTGCGTCGCTGCTGCTGCGTTTTTGTTGCTATTGTTAATGTTTCAATCGTCTTTGTTGATGTTGCAGTAGTCTTTGGTGGCCCATTCCTTCCCTTCCAGACATGGTGAAATTGGAGATATTGGTCATTACCATGATAACATTGGGTGGTCCTGGCTCTCCAAACACTGCAACAAGTATTCTTTGTCCAAATTATAATCTTATTGATTTGTTATTGTGAGCGTCTTCGTGGGTTGAGCTTTGTAGATTTCTAAATACTTCTTTAGAACGTTCCCCCCTGGAATTTATGAATATATATATATATATATATATATATATATATATATATATATATATATATGTATATAATGTATGTAATCACCAAGTTTTATTCGCCTAGTTGTGCTTGCGGGGGTTGAGCTCTGCTCCTTCGGCCCGCCTCTCAACTGTCAATCAATTGTTGCTAACTACTAACACATTTCCCCCCCCCCTCCCCACTCACACACCCCAGGAAGCAGCCCGTAACAGCTGTCTAACTCCCAGGTACCTATTTCCTGCTAGGTAACACGGGCATCAGGGTGAAAGAAACTCTGCTATTTGTTTCAGCCATCAGCCGGGATCGAACAGGGGCCCTAGAATTACGAGCCCAGAGCGCTGTCCTCTCAGCTATCAGGGCCCCCCTGTTGATAGGGGGCTTGATAGCTGTGTGTGTGTGTGTGTGTGTATTCACCGAGTTGTATTCACCTAGTTGTGCTTGCAGGGGTTGAGTTCTGCTCTTTCGGCCCGCCTCTCAACTGTCAATCAACTGTTACTAACTACTATTTTTCCCCCACAGCACACACACACACACACACACACACACACACACACACACACACACACACACACACACACACACACACACAAGGGGCCAGGTAGCCTGGTGGATAGCGTGCAGGATTCGTAATTCTGTGGCGCGGGTTCGATTCCCGCACCCGGCAGAAACAAATGGGCAAAGTTTCTTTCACCCTGAATGCCCCTGTTACCTAGCAGTAAATAGGTACCTGGGAGTTAGTCAGCTGTCACGGGCTGCTTCCTGGGGTGTGTGTGTGTGTGGTGTGGGGAAAAAAAAAAGTAGTTAGTAAACAGTTGATTGACAGTTGAGAGGCGGGCCGAAAGAGCAAAGCTCAACCCCCGTAAAATACAACTAAGTGAATACAACTAAGTGAATACACACACACACACACACACACACACACACACATATAGGTGCGAGGGGCCTATGCTACGCTTTCTAACTTCAGAAATGCTTTTAAATACATGGATGGGGATATACTAAAGAAATTGTTCATGACTTTTGTTAGGCCAAAGCTAGAATATGCAGCGGTTGTGTGGTGCCCATATCTTAAGAAGCACATCAACAAACTGGAAAAGGTGCAAAGACATGCTACTAAGTGGCTCCCAGAACTGAAGGGCAAGAACTACGAGGAGAGGTTAGAGGCATTAAATATGCCAAAACCAGAAGACAGAAGAAAAAGAGGTGATATGATCACTACATAGAAAATAGTAAAAGGAATTGATAAAATCGATAGGGAAGATTTCCTGAGACCTGGAACTTGAAGAACAAGAGGTCATAGATTTAAACTAGCTAAACACAGATGCCGAAGAAATATAAGAAAATTCACTTTCTCAAACAGAGTGGTAGACGGTTGGAACAAGTTAGATGAGAAGGTGGTGGAGGCCAAGACCGTCAGTAGTTTCAAAGCGTTATATGACAAAGAGTGCTGGGAAGACGGGACACCACGAGCGTAGCTCTCATCCTGTAACTACACTTATGTAATTACTTAGGTAATTACACACAGGAAGCAGCCCGTGACAACTGACTAACTCCCAGTACCTATTTACTGCTAGGTAACAAGGGCATCAGGGTGAAAGAAACCCTGTCCATTGTTTCTCGCCGGCGCCGGGAATGGAACCCGGACCACAGGATCACGCGTCCAGCGTGCTGACCAGGCAGCCTCCTGCCCCCCCCCTGTGTGTGTGTGTGTGTGTGTGTGTGTGTGTGTGTGTGTGTGTGTGTGTTGTTATTGTTGTTGTTGATCTTGATTTGTTGATGTTTAGGGCCTCGCTGATGTCCAGTAATGTGTTGCTGTTTTACATGTCATTTTACATTTTTTATTTCCGTGTTTCTTCTTAGGATGAAGAAACTTCGCTTCATGCAGGTCGGCGTTCAATCCCGACCGTCCAGGTGGTTGGGTACCATTCCTCCTCCCCGTCCCATCCTAATCCTGACCTCCTTCCCAGTGCTATATAGTCGTCATGGCTTGGCGCTTTCCCCTTGATAACTCCCCTCTGGTGATGGTCTGGTTGTGTAAAGAGTTTATGTGCTCCTTGATGGAGCCCTCTTGTCTGTGCATTGTTAATCGCCTTGAGGGAGACGTTGTTGTCTTGCCTATATACTGAGATCTTTGTGGCTGACAGTCCCCAAGTGGGCATGTTAAGGCATATGGACGACGTTAGTCTCTCTTATGTTGATGCATGTAATACCCTATTAATATATAGACTAGAATTACATTTTACTGACTTCAAGAGTCAACACAGAGACAGTTACAGCAAGAACATAAGCTGCTTAGGTTGATACATGTAATACTCAACTAATATCCAGTATGTTTTATCCACTTGTTTATCTCAATCACGTCCTGTACCACCTCACCCCAAGAGAATATATATATATATATATATATATATATATATAATATATATATATATAATATATATATATATATATATATATATGTATATATATATATTAGTATATTTTGGTAGCAGTCTTGTAGACATATGTTATTAAATATGACCGAAAAAGTAAGATTAATAATTCTAACACGAATTTTCTCAATTTTCCTTATGTTTGTTTTTACTGATGACGGTAAATGAAAAATCAATTCTCCAAAATTCATTCTTTATTTCTTAGTCTGACGCGACACTTGAGCGCGTTTCGTAAAACTTGTTACATTTTCAAAGACTTTAGTTACACACACACAGAACAACTATAACTGAACAGAGTTTAAAAAGAAAAACTGTTTAACTCTGTTCAGTTATAGTTGTTCTGTGTGTGTGTAACTAAAGTCTTTGAAATGTAACAAGTTTTACGAAACGCGCTCAAGTGTCGCGTCAGACTAAGAAATAAAGAATGAATTTTGGAGAATTGATTTTCATTTACCGTCATCAGTAAAAACAAACATAAGGAAAATTGAGAAAATTCGTGTTAGAATTATTAATCTTACTTTTTCGGTCATATTTAATAATATATATATATATATAAATATATATATATATATATATATATATATATATATATATATATATATTATATATATATATATATAATATATATATAATTAATATCATATATTTATTGATATACATATGCGTGCGCTGCTTCAACCACCTCGATAAGAATGACTCTAAGAAAGACCATTAGGTTGCCAATCACATTTCATGTGTAACGTTTCATGCGCTCGATTATCGAGCGGCAAATGGTACACTAGCGAGAAAGCAGCCGAATAGAGGCGGCAGGACGTTGTCCCACAGCAGCAGCCAGCAGGGAGGGGAGGCCAGGATGTTGGTGCGGTGTGCACATCGGCCTGGGAGCTGGGCGGACAATGATACGCCTGAGATACGCGACGTAAACACAGTTCACCGTGAGCTGGTCGACGACGAGGAGGAGGAGGAACGGGTATGAGGTCCAGGATACCAGCCAGGGTAGTCCCACCATAAACGGTCGGGTTTCCTTACGTTTCCCTCTCTTCCTCTCTCGCCTCTCTCTCTCTCTCTTCCTTCTCTACTATCTCTCTTCTCTCTCTCTCCTTCGTTCTCTCTCTCTCCTCCTCTCTTCTCTTTTCTCTCTCTGTTGTTACGGTAGGTCGACAAAACTCCTGATCACCATCCACAGCCACCTTTCAAAATGAGTATGAAAAATACTAGGCAGACGACCCTTCGAAGCAAATGGGTTAATTTAGATACCTCAAAAATGGATTGAAGCGACGTCAAACATTGTCGCTTTAGTTATATTGGAGAGGCTTTCTCTCAGCGGGAGACATTGCATAACAAGGGTGGACGCGCCATTAACCAATTAGCGTCTCGACAAGCGCGCTTTCAACCAATCAGAGGACGAGAGAGAGGAGGGACCGTACGCGGCCCGCAACTCACCGCGGGCGTGCAGACGCTCGACTTGACACGTAACAACTCGCGTCGATGACAGCGGGCAACCTAACTCTTTCTTCCCAACAGTCGTGTTTATGTCGTACTAACGGAGCCTTGTGGCGCCTGTAAGTCGTCCGTGGAAGAGTGTACAGTCGTCCGTGGGAGAGCGTAGAGTCGTCCGTGGGAGCAGTGTACAGTCGTCCGTGGGAGAGATGTACAGTCGTCCGTGTGGAGAGTGTACAGTCGTCCATGGGAGAGTGTACAGTCGTCCTGGGAGAGTGTACAGTCGTCCGTTGGAGTGTGTACAGTCGTCCGTGGGAGAGAGTACAGTCGTCCGTGGGAGAGAGTACAGTCGTCCGTGGGAGAGAGTACAGTCGTCCGTGGGAGAGAGTACAGTCGTCCGTGGGAGAGAGTACAGTCGTCCGTGGGAGAGAGTACAGTCGTCCGTGGGAGAGAGTACAGTCGTCCGTGGGAGAGAGTACAGTCGTCCGTGGGAGAGAGTACAGTCGTCCGTGGGAGAGAGTACAGTCGTCCGTGGGAGAGAGTACAGTCGTCCGTGGGAGAGGTACAGTCGTCCGTGGGAGAGAGTACAGTCGTCCGTGGAGTGAGTACAGTCGTCCGTGGGAGAGTGTACAGTCGTCCGTGGGAGAGAGTACAGTCGTCCGTGGGAGAGAGTACAGTCGTCCGTGGGAGAGTGCACAGTCGTCCGTGGGAGAGTGTACAGTCGTCCATGGGAGAGTGTACGAGTCGTCCATGGGAGAGCGTAGAGTCGTCCTGGGAGAGTGTACAGTCGTCCGTTGGGAGAGTCGTAGAGTCGTCCGTGGGAGAGCGTAGCCTAGTCGTCGCTCGATGGAGATGGCGTTAGGAGTCGTCCGGTTGGTGGAGTCGGTTCGGGGGAGGGGCGTAGAGTCGTCCGTGGGAGGGCGTAGAGTCGTCCGTGGGAAGAGTAGCGTAGAATCGTCCGTGGGAGAGAGCGTAGTGTCGTCCGTGGTGATGAGCGTAACAGTCGTCCGGGTGGGTAGACGCGTCACAGTCCGTCGTGGGAGAGCGTACATCGGCTGGATAGGTCATGTCCGTCGGGCGAGCAGTACAGTCGTCCGTGGGAAGGAAGCATTTAGAAGTCGTCCGTGCGGTCAGAGAACGTAGAGTCGCTTCACGTGGAGAGGCGTTAGAGTCGTCCGCCTGGGAGCAGCCGTAGAGTCGTCCTGTGGCGACTGAGCGTTAGAGTCGTCCGTTGGGACAGAGCGTAGAAGTCGTCCGTTGGAGCAGCGTAAGCATGTTCGTTGAGCGCGGCGAGTGTCAGTTGAGTGTAGCAGTAGAGTCGTCCGTTGGAGAGCGTAGGAGTCGTCCGTTGGAGAGCGTGAGTCCGAGAGACTCAGTGTCGTCCGTTGGAGCTACATCTCGTGCTAAAGTCTACGTTGCCTGGGAGAGAACATTTCACCTATCGCTCATTTTCTTCAAGGTGTCAGTAAATTGAGGAGCACGCACGGACCAAGCACTTCCTTTGTGACACTTCGGATCACAATCCTACACACTGTAATGAGGTCGGCCGGAAAGCCTCAAACCTCCCACTT
>WNGS01042214.1:0-16103 GCA_020271785.1 Procambarus virginalis | reverse complement strand
GTAGTTACAAGACGCCTTAAACCACTTGACACTCACGACCGGACTAATGGAGGTGATAGCCGAAGCTATTTGAACCACCCCACCGCCGGCACTCGGATGGTTATCTATGGGCATAGCAATTTACCAAATCTCCTCATTCTTTGGGGCACACGTGAGGAACACAACATGCGAACAAGCCTGCAATGGTCCCCAGGACTATATGCGAAGAACACACACACCCCAGAATGTGACTCGAACCCATACTCCAAGGAGCAACGCAACTGGTATGTACAAGACGCCTTAAACCACTTGACCATCACGACCGGACATAATGAGGTGATAGCCGAAGCTATTTGAACCCCACCTCACCGCCGGCACTCGGATGGTTATCTTGGCATCGCATTTTACCAAATCACCTCAGTTCTTGGGGCCACACGTGAGGAACACAAATGCGAACAAGCCTGAATGGTCCCCCAGGACTATATGCGATGAAAACTCACACCCCAGAAGTTGACTCGAAACCCATACCCCAGGAGCAATGCAACTGGTATGTACAAGACGCCTATAACCACTTGACCATCACGACCGGACATAATGAGGTGATAGCGCAGAGCTATTTGAACCACCCACCGCCGGCACTCGGATGGTTATCCTTGGGCATAGCATTTTACCAAATCACCTCATCTTTGGGGCACACCGTGAAGGAACACACAATGCGAACAAGCCTGAATGGTCCCCAGGACTATATGCGAATGAAAACTCACACCCAGAAGTGACTCGACCCATACCTCCCAGGAGCAACACACTGGTATGTACAAGACCCCTTAAACCACTTGACCATCACGACCAGACATAATGAGGTGATAGCCGAAGCTATTTGAACCACCTCACCGCCGGCACTCCGGGATGGTTATCTTGGGCATAGCATTTTACCAAATCACCTCATTCTTGTGGGCAACACGTGAGGAACACAAATGCGAACAAGCCTGAATGGTCACCCGGGACTATATGCGAAAAAAACTCACACCCAAAGTGACTCGAAACCATACTCCCCAGAGCAACGCAACTGGTATGTACAAGAGCCTTTAAACACCACTTGACATCACGACCGGACTAATGAGGTGATCAGCCGAAGCTATTTGAACCACCTCACCGCCGCACTCGGGATGGTTATCTTGGGCATTGCATTTACCAATCACCTCATATCTTTGGGGCACACGTGAGGAACACAAATGCGAAACAAGCTGAATTGTCCCCAGGACGATATGCAATGAAAACTCACGACCTCAGAATGACTCGACACCCATACTCCCAGGAGCAACGCAACTGGTATGTACAGACGCCTTAAACCACTTGACCATCACGACCGGACTAATAGGTGATAGCCGAAGCTATTTGAACCACCCACCGCCGGCACTCGGATGGTTTATCTTGGGCATAGCATTTTACCAAATTCACCTCATTCTTTGGGGCACACGTGCAGGAACACAAATGCGAAAAAGCCTGAATGGTCCCCAGGAACTATATGCGAATGGAAAACTCACACCCAAGAAGTGACTCGAACCCATACCTCCCCAGGAGCAACACAACTGGTATGTACAAGACGCCTTAAACCACTTGACCATCACGACCGGACTAATGAAGGTGGATAGCCGAAGCTATTTGAACCCACCCACCGCCGGCACTACGGATGGTTATCTTGGGCATAGCATTTTACCAAATCACCTCATCCTTTGGGGCACAACGTGAGGACACAAATGCGAAACAAGCCTGAATGGTCCCCAGGACTATATGCCGAATGAAAACTCACAACCCCGAAGGTGACTCGACCCATACTCCCAGGAAGCAACGCAACTGGTATGTCAAGACGCCTTAAACCACTTGACCATCACGACAGGACATAATGAGGTGATAGCGAAGCTATTTGAACACCTCACCACCGAGGCACTCTGGATGGATTATCTTGGGCATAGCATTTTACCCAAATCACCTCATTCTTTGGGGCACACGTGAGGAACACAAATGCGACAACAAGCCTGAATTGGTCCCCAGGACTATATGCAATGAAAACTCACACCTCCCAGAAAGTGACCTCGAACCCAATACATCCCAGGAGCAACGCACTGGGTATGTACAAGACGCCTTAAACCACTTGACCATCACGACCGGACATAATGAGGTGATAGCCGAAGCTATTTGAACCACCTCACCGCCCCGGCATCACGGATGGTTTATCTTGGTCACCTAGCATTTTACCAGATCACCTCATTCTTTGGGGCACACGTGAGGAACACAAATGCGAACAAGCCTGGATTATGGGTCCCCGGACTATCTGCGAAGTGAAAACTCACACCCCAGATGTGACTCGCTCCATATCTCCCAGGAGCACGCAAACTGGTTATGTACAAGACGCCTTTAAACCACTTGACCATCACGACCGGACATAATGAGTGATAGCCGAAGCTATTTGAACCACCCCACCCGCCGGCACTCGGATGGTTATCTTGGGCATAGCATTTTACAAATCACCTCAGTTGTTTGGGGCACACGTGAGGATGACACAAATGCGAACAAGCCTGAATGGTCCCCAGGACTATATGGAATGAAAACTCACACCCCAAGAGTGCACTCGAACCCTCACCCCCACCTCCATACTCCACAGGAGCAAACGCAACTGGTATGGACAAGGACGCCTTAAACCACTTGACCATCACGACCGGACATAATGAGGTGATAAGAGTGATAGCCGAAGCTATTTAACCACCCCACCGCCGCATTTACCAAATCTCCTCATTCTTTGGGGCACGTGAGGAACACAACATGCGAACAAGCCTGAATGGTCCCCAGGACTATATGCGAATGAAAACTCACACCCCAGAAGTGACTCGAACCCATACTCCCAGGAGCAACGCAACTGGTATGTACAAGACGCCTTAAACCACTGACCATCACGACCGGACATAATGAGGTGATAGCCGAAGCTATTTGAACCACCCCACCGCCGGCACTCGGATGGTTATCTTGGGCATAGCATTTTACCAAATCACCTCATTCTTGGGGCACACGTGAGGAACACAAATGCGAACAAGCCTGAATGGTCCCCAGGACTATATGCGAATGAAAACTCACACCCCAGAAGTGACTCGAACCCATACTCCCAGGAGCAACGCAACTGGTATGTACAAGACGCCTTAAACCACTTGACCATCACGACCGGACATAATGAGGTGATAGCCGAAGCTATTTGAACCACCCCACCGCCGGCACTCGGATGGTTATCTTGGGCATAGCATTTTACCAAATCACCTCATTCTTTGGGGCACACGTGAGGAACACAAATGCGAACAAGCCTGAATGGTCCCCAGGACTATATGCGAATGAAAACTCACACCCAGAAGTGACTCGAACCCATACTCCCAGGAGCAACGCAACTGGTATGTACAAGACGCCTTAAACCACTTGACCATCACGACCGGACTAATGAGGTGATAGCCGAAGCTATTTGAACCACCCCACCGCCGGCACTCGGATGGTTATCTTGGCATAGCATTTTACCAAATCACCTCATTCTTTGGGGCACACGTGAGGAACACAAATGCGAACAAGCCTGAATGGTCCCAGGACTATATGCGAATGAAAACTCACACCCAGAAGTGACTCGAACCCATACTCCCAGGAGCAACGCAACTGGTATGTACAAGACGCCTTAAACCACTTGACCATCACGACCGGACTAATGAGGTGATAGCCGAAGCTATTTGAACCACCCCACCGCCGGCACTCGGATGGTTATCTTGGGCATAGCATTTTACCAAATCACCTCATTCTTTGGGGCACACGTGAGGAACACAAATGCGAACAAGCCTGAATGGTCCCCAGGACTATATGCGAATGAAAACTCACACCCCAGAAGTGACTCGAACCCATACTCCCAGGAGCAACGCAACTGGTATGTACAAGACGCCTTAAACCACTTGACCATCACGACCGGACATAATGAGGTGATAGCCGAAGCTATTTGAACCACCCCACCGCCGGCACTCGGATGGTTATCTTGGGCATAGCATTTTACCAAATCACCTCATTCTTTGGGGCACACGTGAGGAACACAAATGCGAACAAGCCTGAATGGTCCCAGGACTATATGCGAATGAAAACTCACACCCCAGAAGTGACTCGAACCCATACTCCCAGGAGCAACGCAACTGGTATGTACAAGACGCCTTAAACCACTTGACCATCACGACCGGATAATGAGGTGATAGCCGAAGCTATTTGAACCACCCCACCGCCGGCACTCGGATGGTTATCTTGGGCATAGCATTTTACCAAATCACCTCATTCTTTGGGGCACACGTGAGGAACACAAATGCGAACAAGCCTGAATGGTCCCCAGGACTATATGCGAATGAAAACTCACACCCCAGAAGTGACTCGAACCCATACTCCCAGGAGCAACGCAACTGGTATGTACAAGACGCCTTAAACCACTTGACCATCACGACCGGACTAATGAGGTGATAGCCGAAGCTATTTGAACCCCCCCACCGCCGGCACTCGGATGGTTATCTTGGGCATAGCATTTTACCAAATCACCTCATTCTTTGGGGCACACGTGAGGAACACAAATGCGAACAAGCCTGAATGGTCCCCAGGACTATATGCGAATGAAAACTCACACCCCAGAAGTGACTCGAACCCATACTCCCAGGAGCAACGCAACTGGTATGTACAAGACGCCTTAAACCACTTGACCATCACGACCGGACTAATGAGGTGATAGCCGAAGCTATTTGAACCACCCCACCGCCGGCACTCGGATGGTTATCTTGGGCATAGCATTTTACCAAATCACCTCATTCTTTGGGGCACACGTGAGGAACACAAATGCGAACAAGCCTGAATGGTCCCCAGGACTATATGCGAATGAAAACTCACACCCCAGAAGTGACTCGAACCCATACTCCCAGGAGCAACGCAACTGGTATGTACAAGACGCCTTAAACCACTTGACCATCACGACCGGACTAATGAGGTGATAGCCGAAGCTATTTGAACCACCCCACCGCCGGCACTCGGATGGTTATCTTGGGCATAGCATTTTACCAAATCACCTCATTCTTTGGGGCACACGTGAGGAACACAAATGCGAACAAGCCTGAATGGTCCCCAGGACTATATGCGAATGAAAACTCACACCCCAGAAGTGACTCGAACCCATACTCCCAGGAGCAACGCAACTGGTATGTACAAGACGCCTTAAACCACTTGACCATCACGACCGGATAATGAGGTGATAGCCGAAGCTATTTGAACCACCCCACCGCCGGCACTCGGATGGTTATCTTGGGCATAGCATTTTACCAAATCACCTCATTCTTTGGGGCACACGTGAGGAACACAAATGCGAACAAGCCTGAATGGTCCCCAGGACTATATGCGAATGAAAACTCACACCCCAGAAGTGACTCGAACCCATACTCCCAGGAGCAACGCAACTGGTATGTACAAGACGCCTTAAACCACTTGACCATCACGACCGGACTAATGAGGTGATAGCCGAAGCTATTTGAACCACCCCACCGCCGGCACTCGGATGGTTATCTTGGGCATAGCATTTTACCAAATCACCTCATTCTTTGGGGCACACGTGAGGAACACAAATGCGAACAAGCCTGAATGGTCCCCAGGACTATATGCGAATGAAAACTCACACCCCAGAAGTGACTCGAACCCATACTCCCAGGAGCAACGCAACTGGTATGTACAAGACGCCTTAAACCACTTGACCATCACGACCGGACATAATGAGGTGATAGCCGAAGCTATTTGAACCACCCCACCGCCGGCACTCGGATGGTTATCTTGGGCATAGCATTTTACAAATCACCTCATTCTTTGGGGCACACGTGAGGAACACAAATGCGAACAAGCCTGAATGGTCCCCAGGACTATATGCGAATGAAAACTCACACCCCAGAAGTGACTCGAACCCATACTCCCAGGAGCAACGCAACTGGTATGTACAAGACGCCTTAAACCACTTGACCATCACGACCGGACATAATGAGGTGATAGCCGAAGCTATTTGAACCACCCCACCGCCGGCACTCGGATGGTTATCTTGGGCATAGCATTTTACCAAATCACCTCATTCTTTGGGGCACACGTGAGGAACACAAATGCGAACAAGCCTGAATGGTCCCCAGGACTATATGCGAATGAAAACTCACACCCCAGAAGTGACTCGAACCCATACTCCCAGGAGCAACGCAACTGGTATGTACAAGACGCCTTAAACCACTTGACCATCACGACCGGACTAATGAGGTGATAGCCGAAGCTATTTGAACCCCCCACCGCCGGCACTCGGATGGTTATCTTGGGCATAGCATTTTACCAAATCACCTCATTCTTTGGGGCACACGTGAGGAACACAAATGCGAACAAGCCTGAATGGTCCCCAGGACTATATGCGAATGAAAACTCACACCCCAGAAGTGACTCGAACCCATACTCCCAGGAGCAACGCAACTGGTATGTACAAGACGCCTTAAACCACTTGACCATCACGACCGGACATAATGAGGTGATAGCCGAAGCTATTTGAACCACCCACCGCCGGCACTCGGATGGTTATCTTGGGCATAGCATTTTACCAAATCACCTCATTCTTTGGGGCACACGTGAGGAACACAAATGCGAACAAGCCTGAATGGTCCCCAGGACTATATGCGAATGAAAACTCACACCCCAGAAGTGACTCGAACCCATACTCCCAGGAGCAACGCAACTGGTATGTACAAGACGCCTTAAACCACTTGACCATCACGACCGGACTAATGAGGTGATAGCCGAAGCTATTTGAACCACCCCACCGCCGGCACTCGGATGGTTATCTTGGGCATAGCATTTTACCAAATCACCTCATTCTTTGGGGCACACGTGAGGAACACAAATGCGAACAAGCCTGAATGGTCCCCAGGACTATATGCGAATGAAAACTCACACCCCAGAAGTGACTCGAACCCATACTCCCAGGAGCAACGCAACTGGTATGTACAAGACGCCTTAAACCACTTGACCATCACGACCGGACTAATGAGGTGATAGCCGAAGCTATTTGAACCACCCCACCGCCGGCACTCGGATGGTTATCTTGGGCATAGCATTTTACCAAATCACCTCATTCTTTGGGGCACACGTGAGGAACACAAATGCGAACAAGCCTGAATGGTCCCCAGGACTATATGCGAATGAAAACTCACACCCCAGAAGTGACTCGAACCCATACTCCCAGGAGCAACGCAACTGGTATGTACAAGACGCCTTAAACCACTTGACCATCACGACCGGACTAATGAGGTGATAGCCGAAGCTATTTGAACCACCCCACCGCCGGCACTCGGATGGTTATCTTGGGCATAGCATTTTACCAAATCACCTCATTCTTTGGGGCACACGTGAGGAACACAAATGCGAACAAGCCTGAATGGTCCCCAGGACTATATGCGAATGAAAACTCACACCCCAGAAGTGACTCGAACCCATACTCCCAGGAGCAACACAACTGGTATGTACAAGACGCCTTAAACCACTTGACCATCACGACCGGACTAATGAGGTGATAGCCGAAGCTATTTAAACCCCCCACCGCCGGCACTCGGATGGTTATCTTGGGCATAGCATTTTACCAAATCACCTCAGTCTTTGGGGCACACGTGATGAACACAAATGCGAACAAGCCTGAATGGTCCCCAGGACTATATGCGAATGAAAACTGTTGCGATGGTGGTTTTGGTGGTGTTACCGCTGACGGACCACCCAACCCACAACTCGACAAATGCTCATATTTCACTAGGAGATCACACTAGGCACTTCTGGCTCTTGGAGAGGGGCTCAACGTCACACGTTTAGGGGATGCGGCTCCAACACGCAGCCTTGTTGTCACGTGCACACACCCACTCGAGCCGCTGTGACTCCCCACTCTCTCCTTATGGAATATGACCTCCTCAATCCCCTTTGTCTTACTAGACTTCTGTCTTACCCTGTCCACAGCAGTGGTTCCTGTTTCTTGCTCTCTCTCTCTCTTCTTTACTATTTCCTGGGAAGCCTCACTGGGACAAGTGCAAACACCAGCAAATTTGGATACATTTACTGGACGAAGTACATAACAATACACGCATACATATAATAATAATGATGAATCCTATACTCTGTACTATTATAATCAGGTTGCACTCCAACACCATCAGAACTCTATCCTCAGCTTGCTAAGTGGTATCCTATCTCTTGGTATTACCTAATATTATCAACCTCCTCAAGTAGATTAAGTCTTACAATATAATGTTACACTACCATCAAGAGAATGTATACATATATATATACCTATAAACACATATAAGGCAAATCAGCATTTGAATGCAATAACATACATATATATATATCAGTATAAATGATCCGTGCCACACAACGAATCAATCGACCATTCTATCAGTCTTAGAATACATATATATCTGTAGGTACTCCTGCCTACGTCTGTAGCTCTAAACTTCAATATACACTTCTTGGCACATAAATGGCAAACGATCACTCACCTCTCACTGCGTCGTTCACGCTAATGACAAACACTCTCACCTCCATACAAGTGATCATTTAGAACTATTTCACTACCCTGACAACTTCAGGTTCCTCAGGGCTTAAACACCAGGATCCTCTGCAGCTCCTCCAGGCTGCTACCATGAAGATTCCTTGAACAACTATGGTGCTTCCCTACTCCTATTAGGATCATCCACAGCTCTCCTGGCTGCTGCACCATAAAGTTTCCTCGAATAACTGTGGCACTTCACCACCTCTGCAGAAGCACGTGACACTCCTCCTCACTGCTTCTTCATAGCTCGGGGTCCTCTCCTCCCCTGCCTTGGAGTCTCATCAACCACTCCCTCTGTGCTGGCTTCCAAGTCCTCAGCAACTTCTTCCCCAAAGACAAACCTGCAACCCATTTGCACTCCAATAAATTGTTTCCCTTTTTAACACATAAACAAAATTAATCATACAACATCTTTGTCTCCAATCTCTATCTGTCTTCTACATTTAATGAGAGTGGACTCCCCCGTGGGCGAGTCCATGCGCCACCTCGCTGGGCGAGCCTCACTCACGCTGGGAGGGGCCTCCTCCCTCAGGAGCCGGGCTCCTTCAGTTGCCCGCCAGCGCTCAGAGAAGACGGACGTCGCTCCGCGCTCCTCCCACTTCACTCTCTTATTTTAGGCTTTCTGCCATACCAAAACATTTCTAACTTGAAAATAAACATCGCTACTGTCGCTGGGCACACGACCAACTACAAGCAAACACTATGAACTGGCTTAAATCGGGCTTACCACAGATTATCTGGTCGAGGGCGCTTCTCCCTCTGACAACGTCTGACCAGGGCGCTTGTCACAGCCCACAAAACTGTCACTGGGCGGCTTAATACTCTCTCCTCGCCGTCCAGGACTTGAGACCGCAACGTCTTCAGCTCGATTCAACAGCTGGAACGTCTGCACCTTCTCTTCTCTTGGAGATAATATCACTAGGGTTCCCTCCTGGCGGGAGCTCGTCAAAGCGCGGCTCCTCCCCTGCGATGTCTGGCCTCAAGTGAGGTCATCGCCCTCCACAAGCGAGCCTCACGCCTCCAGTAACTTGTCCACATCTTCCAACAAGTCATTTATCTGTTTTCTAGTTCATTGCCCATAATCTCAAACTTTTATATAAATTCAACACACCATCTTACATCTGTGTTATCGCCTCTATAATTCCTGGACCTTCCAGTTAGGTCAGGCTTGCTGAATAACTCTCAAAGGGTGAGACTCGTTTCTCCTGCAGGCTGAGATCATAACACTCCCCTCCCCTTATTTTTGAGAGTTATTCCAGTGGCAAAGCTCGGGATAATACATCCGCCACCACACTGTCTCGTTCTCCAACCGATTGGTTCGACCGGTTGATCTGCTTACGTACTCTTCAGAGTCTACAACTACTTCATTGCACCTTGCAACATCTGGCTCACAACTCGCCCGAAACATGATCTTCTCACAAACGATTTGACTTCCCTGACACCTCTTGGCTAGGCTGTCCTCCTTGGACGCCTGCACTCCATCGGTCAACTCTACTTATTGTTTCCACCCTCCGTTTCCTTGTCTTCTTCTCTTCACGTCCAGAGTCAGACATCTACTGTCTGTACCTCCTCTGTCGTCTTCACACTTCCATATACTGCCATTATACTTTCGTCTCCTGCCATCATACTTCACTCCCTCGTCTTCACCGACGATCCTCCCTTTCGTCTCCTCATTTATCCGAGACCTCATCCTGTTTGACTTCCATCGAGTCCTCGGCTTTCTTCTACTCCTCCATGCTTGTATCATCATCCTCTTCTCACACTTCTCGCCTCTATACAACTCCATTTCTTCTCCTTCAACTCTTCTTTGTTCCCTAAAGTTTCTCCGAGCCCTGTACTACATCCAACAGCACTCGATCGTACATGTTGCTTTACCTCTCCTAGAGTGCTCGTAAGCATCTCTCCACACATACTGTCTCTTCTCCTTCCATTTTCTCGGCTATTACTCTTCTTCACTATCTCTCCTCCGCGTTTTCTGTGAAACATGTCAACTCCTGACATCTCAAACAACTTAACTCTACTATCCAAATGCCTCTGTGCTCGTGGACCACTTGACGCTCTACTCCCGTCCTCAGTATGTCCACATCCTTCCTCACTTCTGCTCAGCACAGTTGCACTCACCTTCCGACCCTTAATTTCAGCAGGCTGGGGTCTACTCAGGTTCGCTCTCTTCACATGATTTTTCTTTGGCTGGGCCATCTTCACTTTTGGCCTCACCGAGACTTCATCTTCCTGAGCTGGACCTTCATCAAACAGCCACGCTATATCTACGTCGATATCTTCTACCGGCTGAATAGACACTGTCTCATCTTCTCCAGCGTCTTCCTCGTCGGCCACCTCTGCCTTCATCACTACCGAGACAGGGTACTCAATGGCTTGGCGGTCTCCTGACTCATCTCCTCGGATGTCAGTCAGGTTCACACTCTCAGGTGTCCCACCCGTGCCGTGGCCTTCTGGGCACTCCTCTGGCACAGTCTCCGCTATGACTCTTGGCAACACCTTTGTCCCGCACAAGTCATTCCCCAGGATCATTTGGACTCCTGGAACAGGTATGTCGGGGCACACTCCCAACATCACCTCCGCCGACACATATTCCGACCTTAGCTGGACAGTACAAACGGGCATGTCACTCTCAGACAATAACCCATATACTTTCATCTTTCTCCTGCCAGCTAACCGTCGATCATTCCCAATCAGGCTTCTCGCAATCACGCTCTGATTAGCTCCGGTATCTCTTAAGATACCAACTTCTACCTCAGGTTGGCCTCCTATACTGATCCAACCTTTACTTATGAACGGCCTATACCTCTCGTTCACTAAGTTCACCATCTGTGGTTTGTCTCGGAACACATTAGTATATTTACTTCGGGGGTCACACATGGCCAGGGTCACAATTCTCTTGCCCTGCCGACAATCTCGCATCACGTGACCCAATCCGTTACAGTTGTAACATCTCACCTGGGAAAAGTCTCTTCTATATGTACCAGAGTGGTTCTGACTTTGTCCACTCGCATGAGAGTTCCTCGGGCCAGGTACACTACTTGCACTCTGTGGGGCTTTACTGGACTCTTGATTTCCTGGATAATGATTTGTTTCTCGTTTAGCTCCTTCATCTTCACTTTCAGACGAAGTGCGCGACCTACTCTTCTGAGTTTTAGGGTACTTACGTTTATCCGCCCATTTATCAAAATTCTTCTCACCCCAGACTCTTCTGGGTCTTTCGTAATTTCTTCCTCCCCAGGCTCCACTGGATCTGCCATTGCTGCGTCTCACCTCATTCTTCACTCTGTTCTCCCTCAAGCTCTTATATGCTTCCGTAATCATGTCCGCCCTATCTGCGGCATCTCTCACCTCCTTTATCCCTGCTTCTTGGATCTTGAACTTTGTTTCGGGATGCATCATCTCCAAGAACTTCTCCATGACCATCAATTGCTTCAGGTCAGCGTAAGATCCAACTCCAGCAGCTTCAATCCACTTCTGGAATCGTCTCTCCAGATCCCTTGCTGTCTCAGCAAACGTACATGCTCCAACTTTGATCATCTCTCTGAAACGCTTCCTATAAGCTTCTGGGGTTAACTGGAACGAGCGCAATATGCTGCTCTTTACTGTGGCATAATCCTGGCACTCTTCTAGAGACAATTGGGTGTAAGCCTCCCTGGCTGCACCGGTCAATCTTAACTGGACCAGCTGGGCCCATTCCTCCTGTGGCCATTCCTTGATGCTGGCCACCTTTTCAAAGTGCTCGAAAAAGCTCTCTGCCTCTTCTGGAACAAACAAGGGAATGTCCTTCTCCCTAACCCTAACATCTGGTGAGTGATACCTGGGTGGTGCTCTCTGGCAACCCATGTTCGATCCTTTGCTCAGCCAAGGTTCTATTCGCTTCTATTTGCATTTGTTTTGTTCTCTCTTTTCTTTTTCGACCTCTAGTCTTGCTTTCTCTTTTTCTTTCTCCTGTTCCAACTCCAGTTCCCTTACTCTGGTTTTCTCTTTTTCTACTCCAGCCTGGTTTTCTCTTTTTCTACTTCCTGTTCCAACTCCAGTTCCCTTATTCTGGTTTTCTCTGCCTCATTTTTCATCTGGAGTTCTAATTTCATCTTTTCCAGCTGGAACTGTCTCTCCTTGTCCTCTCGCTGCATCTGGAGCTCTAACTGGAATCTCTCCAAGCTCCTATTCCGGCTACTCCTGCTACTGCGGCTACTCTTGCTGCTCCTACTCGATCCCTGGGATCTCACTTCATCCTGCCCATCATCCTCCTTTCCACTTTCAGCTCCTCTCTGGGCTCCTAGCTCTGCCGCTTCGCTTTTGGCTCTTAACTGCCTAAGGATCTCATCCTTCATCCCAGCCACTTTAGATGCTTTCAACCTGATGCCACACTTTTCTGCTATCTGTTTTAATTGATCCCTCGTGCAACCTTCCAAGTCCTCAGGCTTGCCTGATTCTACAAATGCTTGCACCTTATCCATCTTGTCCTGTGAGTCTTCCCAAGAGAGAGAATATACACCTGCGGTCACACAGTTTATCTATTTCAACAAGGGTGTACAAATCCACTCTTGGACAGGGTGTGGGTGTGTCAGTTCACTCTCCCGGACACAGGCCCCCAATTTGTTGCGGTGGTGGTTTGGGGTGTTACCGCTGACGGACCACCCAACCCACAACTCGACAAATGCTCATATTTCACTAGGAGATCACACTAGGCACTTCTGGCTCTTGGAGAGGGGCTCAACGTCACACGTTTAGGGGATGCGGCTCCAACACGCAGCCTTGTTGTCACGTGCACACACCCACTCGAGCCGCTGTGACTCCCCACTCTCTCCTTATGGAATATGACCTCCTCAATCCCCTTTGTCTTACTAGACTTCTGTCTTACCCTGTCCACAGCAGTGGTTCCTGTTTCTTGCTCTCTCTCTCCTTCTTTACTATTTCCTGGGAAGCCTCACTGGGACAAGTGCAAACACCAGCAAATTTGGATACATTTACTGGACGAAGTACATATACAATACACGCATACATATAATAATAATGATGAATCCTATACTCTGTACTATTATAATCAGGTTGCACTCCAACACCATCAGAACTCTATCCTCAGCTTGCTAAGTGGTATCCTATCTCTTGGTATTACCTAATATTATCAACCTCCTCAAGTAGATTAAGTCTTACAATATAATGTTACACTACCATCAAGAGAATGTATACATATATATATACCTATAAACACATATAAGGCAAATCAGCATTTGAATGCAATAACATACATATATATATATATCAGTATAAATGATCCGTGCCACACAACGAATCAATCGACCATTCTATCAGTCTTAGAATACATATATATCTGTAGGTACTCCTGCCTACGTCTGTAGCTCTAAACTTCAATATACACTTCTTGGCACATAAATGGCAAACGATCACTCACCTCTCACTGCGTCGTTCACGCTAATGACAAACACTCTCACCTCCATACAAGTGATCATTTAGAACTATTTCACTACCCTGACAACTTCAGGTTCCTCAGGGCTTAAACACCAGGATCCTCTGCAGCTCCTCCAGGCTGCTACCATGAAGATTCCTTGAACAACTATGGTGCTTCCCTACTCCTATTAGGATCATCCACAGCTCTCCTGGCTGCTGCACCATAAAGTTTCCTCGAATAACTGTGGCACTTCACCACCTCTGCAGAAGCACGTGACACTCCTCCTCACTGCTTCTCCTCACAGCTCGAGGTCCTCTCCTCCCTGCCTTGGAGTCTCATCAACCACTCCCTCTGTGCTGGCTTCGAAGTCCTCAGCAACTTCTTCCCCAAAGACAAACCTGCAACCCATTTGCACTCCAATAAAATGTTTCCCTTTAACTCATAAACAAAATTAATCACACAATATCTTTGCCTCCACTCCCTATCTGTCCTCTACATTTAGCGAGAGTGGACTCCCCCGTGGGTGGGTCCATGCGCCACCTCGCTGGGCGAGCCTCACTCACGCTGGGAGGGGCCTCCTCCCTCAGGAGCCGGGCTCCTTCAGTTGCCCGCCAGCGCTCAGAGAAGACGGATGTCGCTCCGCGCTCCTCCCACTTCACTCTCTTATTTTAGGCTCTCTGCCTTACCAAAACATGTTTAACTTGTAAATAAACATTGCTACTGTCGCTGGGCACACGACCAACTACAAGCAAACACTATGAACTGGCTTAAATCGGGCTTACCACAGATTATCTGGTCGAGGGCGCTTCTCCCTCTGACAACGTCTGACCAGGGCGCTTGTCACAGCCCACAAAACTGTCACTGGGCGGCTTAATACTCTCTCCTCGCCGTCCAGGACTTGAGACCGCAACGTCTTCAGCTCGATTCAACAGCTGGAACGTCTGCACCTTCTCTTCTCTTGGAGATAATATCGCTAGGGGTCCCTTCTGGCGGGAGCTCGACGAAGCGCGGCTTTCCCCCTGCGAAGTCTGGCCTCAAGTGAGGTCAAGGCTCTCCCAAAGCGAGCCTCACACCTCCAGCAACTTGTCCACATCTTCTAACCAGTCATTTATCTGTTTTCTAGTTCATTGCCCATTCTCAAATTTTATTTAAATCCAACACACCATCTTACATCTGTGTTATCGCCTCTATAATTCCTGCACCTTCCAGTTAGGTCAGGCTTGCTGAATAACTCTCAAGGGGGAGACTCGTTTCTCCTGCAGGCTGAGATCATAACAAAGTCGACCCCAACATCGCCTTGGCGTGGAACGTGGTTGGTGCAGGGCTGGAGTGGCGTGTTCTCGAACGGCCAATGAGAATGCAGGAAGACCCACAACTCAGTAGTTTGCTAGTGAAGTGCAGTCGGCTTGAAGCTGGCGGTGAGGGGGGAGGGGGGTGCAGGTGTGTGTGGCTGTCTTGATATATACGTTTAAGCTACTGTAGAACGTATCTTGAATGTAGCTGGGAACGTGACGTATATAGGGAAGAGCAGGCTAAATCTCTTGGAAGAGATTATCGTCACAACTCTCCCCCGAAGCCTGCAGTTTCCGGTGTAGTCACGTTCTCGGGAGGTAGAGTGGTAGGTGGAGCTGCCTCTACCTCATGAACTCTGGAGAGGGCGTCAGCGATGATGTTATCAGGCCCCTTGATGTAACAGATTTTCAGATTGAAGCCTTGAAGATATAAAGCCCATCGCAGCAGACGTTGTTATTGAATTGGGCTTGATGTAGGAAGCGTAGAGGATTGTAGTCCGAATAGATGGTAGTGGACCTAGCACCTTGCAGATATGTGCAAAGTGTTGCAAGCTCAGGACGATGGAGAGGAGTTCCTTTTCTATAGTGCTGCAGTTTTTCTGATGAGGCTTCAACTTGTAGCTGTAGTAGCTGACAGGTAGAACCTCCTCGCCTCGTTGCGGCATTAAAGACACTGCCCGATCCTGGGACCACTAGCTGTCGACATGGAGGAAGCGAAGGCTTCTTGGTATCTGGCTTGATGGCGAGACATAGGCATTGACAACTT
>WNGS01042207.1:0-12420 GCA_020271785.1 Procambarus virginalis | reverse complement strand
GGGATGGAATACATCACACAGAAGTGCAAGGAGGCCGCAGAAAAGTTTATCCTGGCCAAAGGTAACAAAAATGCAATGCGATGAGCAACCTTTGGTTTAATCAGAGGATGTAAGCTAGATAAGCACAAAGTAAAGGAGCATGGAGAAACAATAGAAATAAGAGGAAACTTGAGAGCAGAGAAGGTTACTAGAGAGCCAGGAGTAAGAGAAGTCCTTGTACTGAGAAAGGGTGTAGGAAATAAAGCAAACATTGGAAGAAATTCAAATTGACGAGAAAGGAGTTTCAGAAGCATCTACTAGAGCATGCCGCAACAAAATCTGTTGGGCTTGACAAGATCTGTTTCATGTACACTAAAAGAGGGTCCGGAAGCACTATGCGTGCCACTCTCAATGGTGTATAGTTGGTCACTTGTAACAGGAGATCTACCGACAAAGTTAGAAGAGAGTTTCTATAATCCGAATACTGCATATTAAAAGAGTGATAGCCAAAAGGCACTGTACTACAAGCTATAGTGTCGCAAACTATGCAATCTTGTTGAAAAATCGTGACACTTGTTGTGATAGGGACATGAAAGACGGCTTCTTCAACAGGTAACTCCATGACTTCCTAAAAAAAAAAAACCCCCTCCGCTGGTCCTCCCAAAAGTGTAACACAACAAGGAGCACGGTTCCGAGCATCACCAACACAATTTAGGATGGAAAACAAAGATTCCCCTTTTCATCCCATACGAAACGCCACTGCAGATTAGTGCTTTAAGCATAGTATGTAATAGCTCTATCTACAAAAACTCCAACTGGTCTGCTTATAACTCATTTGTATATGTAAGTACTTATACCTGAATAAACAGAATAATAAGTAATAAGATATACTAATAATATATATAATAATAATGAGTCATCAATATTTATTACTTATAAAATATAATTATTATTATCGTATTATACTATTATGATTATTTTTAACCCATGGAACTGCCTACACGCCGAAAAAAGATGCTATATGTTAAAATCAAGCTTGACAAATCATAATAAACATAAAGGGGACCTTTGACCAATTTTCCGGCTTATTTTTCTACTCGTCGAGGCCACTTGTGAGATATTGGCCTTCAGGTGAAATTCATGTAAATTCATGTAAATTCAGGTAAATTCAGGCTTCATCTGCTTTTCCATGATTTTGCACAGTGACCAATTTTGACTTTGCATTGATATATCTACTGATACAAAATGCATAACCTGACAATACATCATATGTACATAGGCAGCGATGAAAGTAGAATATAGAGCTATCGGCCACCCAATCATAAATCTCCGCATGTCTCCGTGTTGTAGTGGTTAAGACACTCGCCTGGCGTCCGCGAGCGCTGTCTGGGGTTCGTATCCTGGCCGCGAAGGATTTACTGGGCGCAATTCCTTAAACTGATAGCCTCTGTTGAACGCAACATTAATAATTGTGTACTTGATGAAAAAACGATTCTTCGCGGGGGGGATCGTTATTCCAGGGACCTGCCCGAAACGCTCACGCCTACTAGTGGCTGTACAAGAATGTAACAACTCTTGTATATATCTTAAAAAAAAAAAAAAAAAATGAGAAACTTACATGTTTCGAACTCACTACATATATGCATGTCCCCCCATTGCAAGTGCTAGTGTTTTCTCTAATAACAGGAACGGTGTGTAAGGAAAATAGGGTTCATAGGGACTATTTTAAATATTTATTTTCACTAATATATCATTAATTCTTACCCTGAGAGCGTATAAGGTAATAACTCATGATGATATTCAGACGTTTTTGGTATTGTTGTTTACGGAAATAGTTAGTGTTTTTGTAAACATCCAGTTGTGTTCAGTCAACAAATTCATACCAGTAAACTGGGATGTGTACCCTGTTCCAGCGGACCCTTGGGTCCTGGTTACCCCCTGGTTCCTGCCTGACCCCTGTGATGTTTACCCTGGTCCTGCTGACCCCTGTGGATGGTGTACCCTGAGTACCTGCTTGCCCTGGGGATGTGTACCCCTGGTCCCTGCTGACTCCCGTGGGGATGTGTACCCTGGTCCTGCTTACCCCTGGGGTGTACCCCTGGGTGTGTACCCCTTGGTGTGTACCCCTGGTCCTGCTTGACCCCTGGGATGTTTACCCTGGTCCTGCTGACCCTGGGATGTGTACCCTGGTCCTGCTGACACCCGTGGGATGTGTCCCTGGTCCCTGCTGACCCCTGGGATGTGTACCTTGTCCTGCTGACCCCTGGGATGTGTACCCTGGTCCTTGCTGACCCTTGGATGTGTATCCCTGGTCCTGCTGACCCCCGGGATGTGTACCCTGGTCCTGCTGGTACCCCTGGGATGGTACCCTGGTCCTGCCTGACGCTCCCTGGGATGTTTACCCTGGTCCTGCTGACCCCTGGGATGTGTACCCTGGTCCTTCTGACCCCTGGGATGTTTACCCTGGTCCTGCTGACCCCTGGGATGTGTTACCCATGGTCCCTGCTGGACCCTTGGGATGTGTACCATGGTCCTGCTGACCCCTGGGTATGTGTACCCTGGATCCTGCTGACCCCTTGGATGTGTACCATGGTCCTGCTGACCCCCTGGACTGTTGTGCCCTGGTCCTGCTGACCCTTGGGATGTGTACCCTGGTCCTGCTGACCCCTGGGATGTGTGCCCCTGGTCCTGCTGATCCCTGGGATGTGTACCCGGGTCCTGCTGACCCTTGGGATGTTTACCCTGGTCGTGCTGACGACCTGTGATGGTGTACCCCTGGTCCAGCTGACCCCTGGGGATGTGTACCCCCTAGGTCCTGCTGACCCTCGGGATGTGTACACTGGTCGTGCTGACACCTGGGATGTGTGCCCCTGGTCCTGCTGACCCTTGGGATGTGTACCTGGTCGTGCTGACACCTGGGATGTGTACCCTGGTCGTGCTGACACCTGGGATGTGTACCCTGGTCCGTGCTGACACCTGGGATGGTACCCCTGGTCGTGCTGACACCTGGGATGTGTACCCTGGTCCTGCTGACCCCTGGGATGTGTACCCTGGTCCTGCTGACCCCTGGGATGTGTACCCTGGTCCTGCTGACCCTCGGTGATGTGTACCCTGGTCGGGCTGAACCCTGGGATGTGTACCCTGGTCCTGCTGACCCCTGGGGATGTGTGCCCCTGGTCCATGGCTGACCCCCTGAGGGATGCTGTACCCCTGGTCTTGCTGCCCTTGGATGTGGGTACCCTGGTCTTGCTGACCCGTGGGATGTGTGCCCCGGGTCCTGCTGACCCTTGGGATGTGTACCCTGGTTCCTTGCTGACCTTGGGATGTGTACCCTGGTCCTGCTGATCCCTTGGGATGTGTACAACTGGTCTGTGCTGACCCCTGGTATTTAGGATGTGTTTACGTTTAGAAACGTAAATCAGGAATCTTTCAAGTTAATCTACACAGTCTTCACTTAAATAAGTACTGGAATATGCAGCAAACTAGGAAATACTCGCACCTTAAGCACAGGGACAAAACGTAGAAAGCACAGCAAGCAGAAGTTGTGGAATGCCACTTCCACCCACAATTTTAAGGCCAGAATTGACGAAGATTTCGAACTGTCCGGAAACGTTAGACTATAACTTCACTTCCCTGTAGTCACTGATAGGTAGGCACCGACCATCAGCACCACTCTAACACCGGGTATTGCCACCACAACCACCATTATAACCACCACAAGACCACCACCACCAACGTTCTCTACAGCATTTACCACAGTCAAACAGACTACTATCACCATCAACACCACAATCGCAACCACGACCACAACCACCACGACCACCGACCACTACCAACACCTCAAGACCGACAACCCCCACCACACCACCACCACCATCAACAACCAACCACCACACAACCACACCACCACAACAACCACAACCAGCCACAACACACCACCACAACCACCACCATCTAAACCACCGGACTCGGACCACAAACACCACCACGACCAACACCCACACCACGACCACAAAACACCACAACCTACCACCAACAAAGAGCCACCCACCACAACCACCACCACGTTACCACAAGCCCACAACCACCACCACGACCACAAAGCACCCACCAACCACCACCACGACCTACAACCACCACCCACAACCATAACACCACCTACCATCAACCACAAACACCACAACCTACCACCACAACCACACACCACGACCACAACTCCACCACCACGACCACAACCTAACCACCACTACTCACAAACACCACTCACGACCACCAACCCAGCTACCACAGACCACCGACCACGTACCAGAACAAAACACCGACAAACCCAACTGCCTACACAACCACCAACAACCACAAACCAACCAAAACCACCACCACTACCTTACACCCGACAACCCACCACAACCACCAACCTGACCACAAACCACCACCACTACCAAAACCACCACCCACAACCACCAACCACTACCCACAACCCACCAACCCTACTAACACCACCACCACCACCACTACCACAACCAACCAAACAAAACCACCACCACTACCACAACCACCCACACTACCACCTACCAGCCACCACTACCAACCACCAACCACCACACCTGCACAAACCCACCCATGACACCACACACACCCCACAACCACAAACACCCACCAACTCACCACCATACTCACAAACACCACAACCACCACCACTACCACAACCACACCACAAAACACCACCACCACTTTCGTATAATATGCCTCAATAAATTGTTGTCGGGAGCAGATTTTTACTTCGTGAACATAATATTTACAAGAATCTTCCGATAATGAACGCAAATTACCTTTCAGAGATTTTCAGCTTGGAAAAATAACTGCTAAAACGTAAGCCTGCACAGCTTTATTTAATGCGACCCAACAACCACTGAACAATATAACAAACGATACCAGGTTACAGATGATAGACGTATGGGTTTTGCTCTTGGAAAAGGAGGTTTCTGAACCTATTAGGCAGGGATATTCCTGCGGGACCCCCCTAAAATGTTTCCTGCGTGGGTCCCTTAAGAGTTTCCTGCGTGGGCCCTAAGCTCTGGCTGGTCCCAACTAAGTATAACTCAAGCTTTGTTTCTCTCTTACTTAAGCGGTGGATAAGTTTTTTATAACTCGTATGTTGGCTTCAGTATCATTATGTCCAATGTACAAGAGATAGAATAGCTATTGACAGAGCTCGGGTGCATGGGGGAAATTGTGTAAAACCCTGGTTTGTGTCTCGGAGAGACTGCAGGAACCGTGTGTGAGGTCAGTTGACCTCCGGTTGCATTTCTTTTTACCATGTCGTAGCACAGTCGATTAAGGCAGCGTCTGGGATCCTCTCGACGTAGATTCGAACCCTCATCACGGCCCTTGGGATTTGTTCATTTGATGCATCACGCTATTGTGATTTCTGTGCGTAATTATGTCCAATGTGTTAACAGCTTCCTCTGTGTTAACTATTAGTTGATATCTTCTTTGTGTGGTAACTGTGCACTGTGTTATCATATGTTATCACATATGCAGAGTGCTGACATTTCCTCTCTTCTTCTGGGACCAGTAAGTCTATTACCCATGCACATGAATATCCAAGCCTGATGCGATGTAAGTGCACTTCTGTTTTTATATTGCTCCCTTTCATCAAAATAAGTGGTTCGTAGTTGGTTGAATTCAGTTAACTATGAAATAAATGACTCAATCATGCTTCAAAAGGGGCAAATAATGGACACAGGCTGGTCGCTGCGTATCAGAGGATCATCCAAGATGAATATTGTGAAGTACAATAAAACTTTGCATTAACAACCGTGATTGAAATGTATAGCTTATGACTGAAGCTTTTAACCATGCTGGAAGTTTTAAACCAATACTCATCATTTATAACAAAAGGGTGCCATGAGTGCCAGGAAAATTGACATTAAAACGATAAATTGTCACGTTTTAATGTTGCTTGTCTGGAAGTATATTTAAGTGCCAAGAGTGCCACACACTGATGCTCGGCTGCTGCCATGATGTGGTCTATGTTAGAGCAGCAGCAGTAGGGAGGATGGTACTTTTCGAGGTCAATTTTCCTCCGGCTCGTGGGCTCTAAATGACCCAACAATTGAGGTTATTGAAGGTTGTGGCCAGTTAGTTCACACTCGAGCATAGCTTATGTGGGCCTCTCTTTTATCACTTCATTGCTTTCATTGCATTATTGTCTATTATATACTCTTCCTACATCTCTGTTGCTGTCCTAGATGTTCGTTGTCTCATTCTCTATTGCTGTTCGTCAGTCTCTCTCTCTCTCTCTCTCTCTCTGTCTGTCTGCTTTTCTAAGGCTATGCCTGTCCATCAGGCGGTCGACCTCAAAATCGCCTTCAAAATTAATGATGCAGATAATGAGTCACAATAACGTGGCTCAATATAGGATAATCAAAAAACACTTCAGAACGTGAAACAACGACGACGTTTCGGTCCGTCCTGGACCATTATTGTACCGATATGATACTGGTCATCATCAATTAATAATTATATATTATAATTATGTACATAATTATGCGTTCGTTAAGTTTGGTTAGCTTTTAGGCTGTTTTGACAGTTACTTATAGTTATAATATGTGAAGCAAGCATTTACGAAGTTGTGATTCGAATATGAAAGGAAAGCGAAGCAATGTCAGAAAAATGTGAGGATTTGAATTTGCCTCTTTTGGACACAATGAAGGCCACCTACTGTCGCTTGGTAAACTTGGACACAATGAAGGCCACCTACTGTCGCCTGGTAAACTTGGACACAATGAAGGCCACCTACTGTCGCTTGGTAAACTTGGACACAATGAGGGCCACCTACTGTCGCTTGGTAAACTTGGACACAATGAGGGCCACCTACTGTCGCCTGGTAAACTTGGACACAATGGGGCCACCTACTGTCGCCTGGTAAACTTGGACACAATGAAGGCCACCTACTGTCGCTTGGTAAACTTGGACACAATGAGGGCCACCTACTGTCGCCTGGTAAACTTGGACACAATGAAGGCCACCTACTGTCGCCTGGTAAACTTGGACAATATGAAGGCCACCTACTGTCGCTTGGTAAACTTGGACACCATGAAGGCCACCTACTGTCGCTTGGTAAACTTGGACACAATGAAGGCCACCTACTGTCGCCTGGTAAACTTGGACACAATGAGGGCCACCTACTGTCGCTTGGTAAACTTGGACACAATGAAGGCCACCTACTGCCGCCTGGTAAACTTGGACACAATGAGGGCCACCTACTGTCGCTTGGTAAACTTGGACACAATGAGGGCCACCTACTGTCGCCTGGTAAACTTGGACACAATGAGGGCCACCTACTGTCGCCTGGTAAACTTGGACACAATGAGGGCCACCTACTGTCGCCTGGTAAACTTGGACACAATGAGGGCCACCTACTGTCGCCTGGTAAACTTGGACACAATGAGGGCCACCTACTGTCGCCTGGTAAACTTGGACACAATGAGGGCCACCTACTGTCGCTTGGTAAACTTGGACACAATGAGGGCCACCTACTGCCACCTAGCAAACTTGAAAACGCTTTCCTAACTTTTTTCAATAGCAGTTTCCAGTCTAAATAACATCTACACAATGTGTACCGACCATGATAAACTGTCCTACATGACTAATTTACTCCAATATATATACTTCACACTTCTCTGGCAGAGAACAAAATAACACAATAAAATGTATAACTTTTAGGCGCTTTAATTTCTTTAGTGAACTCATAAGCACATTTCACTACTTTAACAAACCAAACATCTTATTACCACTGAAGATAAATTCTCTTTAACATGAAGGTATAGTTAATGCAGGCACTCCATTTTCAGCTACTAATTAAGCTGAAACAATATACTAAACTGAATATAATGAAGATGGATAAACGAGAGTAGTCATTAGTGTCTCCCAGTAACGAGGCTCCTATCAAAGTATAATCATTACGGCCGCTAATCACAGCCCTTCCGATGAACATCTCACGCAGGTGATGATTATACTAAACCACCAGCACTGACTCGCGCCTGGCTCCATTTAATAATGTATTTTACCAGTAATTTGGTAATTTGGTATATATATATATATATATAATATATATATATATATATATATATATATATATATTATTAGTATATTTTGGTAGCAGTTTTTCTTGTAAACATATAAAGAGTAAGATTAATAATTCTAACACGAATCTTCTCAATATTTCTTACGTTTTCTTCACTGTCGAGGGTAATTGAAAAATTAACTCTCTAAAATTCATTTTTTATATTTTATTTTTGGTCTGACGTCTGAAAGCGTAAAAGGCGTCAGACCAAACGTAAAAATGTAAAAAATTAATTTTGAGAGTTAATTCTTCAATTACCCTCGACAGTGAAGAAAAACGTAAGAAATATTGATAAGATTCGTGTTAGAATTATTAATCTTACTCTTTCGGTCATATTCAACAATATGACAACATATTCATTACCGCTAAAATTGCAACGATTTGTATCGCTTGTTACAAGTAAAGGTTCTGAAAGTTAGTACTTCGAGTACTTCTGAACTACTATTTAACATCAAAGACATTAACGGATATCACATTAACCTGAACTTTTTTTCCCGTGGTGAGTGTGTGACAAGAAGTTAATATGACCCAAGAGTCAGGACTCACATCTTTTCCACTCTAGGAACAAACTTTTTTATTTTTCACACATTCATCAAAGGCCACATCAGATAACAAAAAATCACTTGGCGTTTTTACTCATAATGTTGAGTAAAATGTTGCCAAACACTTCCTTTGAGCATGCCTTTTTTAGCGTATCTGTGAAACAGATGAAATGAATGTCTGTTCAAGATTCGATTACTTCTCATGAGTAAAGATGAAATGCCGAAGACAGTCAGTTGGAGTTGGCTGTAGAGGCGTAGATAGAGCAGATGAAAGAGATCTGCTTCTATATCCTGTATAGAACAGGATATAGAAGCGTAGACTGAGTGTATCGTCGAGACAAAGTTTCTATAAGACATTGAAACACAGATGTGCTATAGTCACCGTCGCAGTCAGACAGTACAGGATACAAATTTTATCGCATATGCAGCTTTTATGGCAGCGTCTGGGATGCTCTCGGACGTAGGTTCGAATCCTCGTCACGGCCCTTGTGGATTTGTTCATTTGAATCATTACGCTATTGTGATTTCTCTGTGTAGTGTATTTACCGCATATTTAAAACGCTCTGAGAGATATATATCAGAGCGATACTAAGTGGAATGAAGCCAGCATGGATGAGTAAGTTCTTGGAAATATCTATTCAGGGTTAGAAAGAAGGTGGAATGTGCTTTAGGGATACCGACAGTCTAAGAGATATGTTATAGAAGTCACCGTTCGACTATTAAGTACTAAAAGCAGTATCCAGCAGCGTACAGCCCCGCTCCTGTGCCAGGTAAGTCTACTACGGGGCTCACCATAGCCCGTGCTACTTGCCCCGCTCCTGTGCCAGGTAAGTCCACTACGGCCTCACCATAGCCCGTGCTACTTGCCCCCGCTCCTATAAAACCAAAAAACGGCCAACCTACTGTTCCCACCCCTTCTAATTCTCCCACGCCTGCTGTAAGAGTCATGTCCACTATTCCCGAGCGTTCTCTACATTGCAGGCAACAATTGAACATATGTGGGAGAGAACAGTATTCTCGAAGAGCCGAGAAATTCGCGAAAATGTAACATTTTGTCCTGTGGGATAGGCCCTTTAGGGAGCCAATATGGCGCGGGCGAGTCTGTTCTCCCGCCAAAACTGTGTGACGTCAGTGGCGCCAGATTGGTCACCGTCAGCGACATGGCACTGGGAGCCAATGAAAACCAACTTTGGGAAAAGTGACGTCACATAGGCATAGGGGGTCCGCCCGTGTTGGCGCCAGGCGACATCAGTCTTTCACGACACGTCCGAGAGGTAGGACGCGCGATCGGTCATCCTGTCAGAGTGACGGATTTACCGAACTCCGGTGGATTTAAGCGTCTCCAGTTGTTGGCACGCACTCTGTGAGGTCTTCCTGCAACCCAGAATTGGCTCAGATAAGGAATTGACAGAATATTGAGCAACAAGTGCTCAGAGGACAGGTGTGTTGCAAGAAGTGGGCCGGGCATCGACGTGTGTCGTCGTTGGCAGTTCACCAGTATAAGAGGCAGCTTAGTGGCCGGGCCACCCACCGTGAGGGAACCAGGTTGACAGCCTTGTCAACCAGGTTGAACGTGTGATCGACGATCCTGTCAAGTTTGACAGTAACCCCACCTTCGTGGAACCCTACGAGTCAACAGTTGGATGCAAGCACGTCGAGAAGTCTTCCCAAATACCTAGCATTATATCTAGACGACGAGGGAATTGACGGTGTTGTGAGCTTCAAGTGCTCTGAAGTCGGGTGCTGTGCGTGGTCGTCCGGGACGGCTGATAACTTCACAGTGACTTCGTAGTGGTGAGAGGCAGTTCCTCTGGGAGTACAGTGACAAGGACTAATTGGGAAACGTACGACGACCGCCGAGACGTAGGCTGGCTGCCGTAGTTGGGAGGAAAGTTGACGGCCAGGAGACCGACTTCAACCCTGCGACGTACTGTAGAGGAAGGAGCACGGACCTGCTGTGTACAGAAGCGGCGAGACGCGACATCCTAAGGCGTGGGGCTTGTGTTTCTGGATGAACGAGGCGAGAGCCTGGACCAGGAGCTACAACCCAACCGTCATCCTAGGATAGGTGAAGTAGGTGTTTACAGTTACCCTCCCATTTCCCCTTTAGTTAGCTATATATATTCTTGTCAGTATATTTTATATGTCGTGAGCAAGTCTCACTGAGTTTAAGTCACAGAGAGCACAGTATGTGGTGAGGCTACCCAGAGCGCTCACAGTATCAGTTTACATATATATCTATGTGTGGGTGTGTGCAAGCACCAAGATTCATCAGAGAATTTACTGTGACTATTATTATTGATCTGTGATTATTATTATTATATATATTGGTAGTGAACCAGATATTGGTGTATTGATCTCTATAATCTATTGATATAAATGCCTGTGTGTTGATCTCTATAATCTATTGATATAAATGCCTGTTGATTGATCTCTATAATCTATTGATATCAGTGCCCGTGTGTTGATCTCTATAATCTATCAATATAAATGCCCGTGTGTTGATCTCCATAATCTATCGATATAAATGCCTGTGTGTTGATCTCTATGATCTATTTGATATATATATGCCTGAAGTTTGATTACTGATTTATATATGACATGATGTGTGCTGAATAATATCATATACGTGAAGTGTTTGCCAGTGATATCTCTTTAAGAGGAAGTATAAATATAAAGAAAAGTTCAGCGATCAAGTGAGTGCATTCACAGTGAATATTATTAAGAATAGAGTAATCTTTTGGTACAGTGAAAAGTCACTGTGAGAGTATTGTGAATATAGATGTTGATCGTGAGGCCAGTGATATCATAAGTAAGCCATGTGATTGTTGAATAGTGTTTTGGAAAAAGTTAAATAAACGGGGATCGTGACAATTAGAAAACAAGTACTAGTCTTTCCCACGATCGCGAGGGGCCCGGTCAGCTGGCATTCTGACAGGTGACACGTGCCGATGTTGCCATATGGTGCGCTCTAGAATATTATGCTATGAATGGAGCGATTGTTATATATTAATTCTGATACATTGATGCATATATATTTCTCGTTGTCTTTTAAGTAAAATACCAAAACTCTTTGGTGTTTGATATCATCCCCTCCATTTATCTTGTGACCGTGTAATGATATAAAGTAGAGTGACCTGCCTGATACTATATTACTGGATTTGGCTCTTGCCACAATTACACCTAACCACTGCAGTGTTACTGGACATCTAAAAAAACCAGTTGGCGACCTTGAAGGCTGTGTAAGAGTTCGGTGTTGGGAGGGCCACAGATTGAGGGAACGATCTGTGCTCCCACTCATCTTATAATCTAAAGGCCGGTTGTGAGATCGACTGGGATACTCTCCGAGGCCAGCAGTGGAGCCTAAGGGATTGAGGGAAGACCCGCCGAACGACGGTGAGTAAGGGTTATTGTTGGAGCAACCACCTGGAAAGGAGATCCAGTCTACTGTTGCTTTAACCCTTCTCTAACGAGAACACCGTGAAACCACAACAGCAGGAGGACCGCCGAGTGAGAGAGAGGGATTTGCCCCTTCGTGCCTAATGAGGCTGAGGGATTCTTCGATCACTTTGAGAAGATCGCTACATTGAAGAAGCGGCCGAGGGCAGAGTGGGCGGAGCTAGTTCAAGGAAGGCTCACTGGTGAAGCTCGTGAAGCTTATAACATGCTCGACCTCCAGGAGTGTACCAACTATGATGCATAAAAAGGGCCGTGCTCCATTCTTTCAAGCTGACGCCGGAGTGCTATAGGAAAAGGTTCAGAGAATGTACC
>WNGS01042201.1:2541-13144 GCA_020271785.1 Procambarus virginalis | reverse complement strand
GGTTGGCCAGGCTGGCGGGTTGGCCAGGCTGGCGGGTTGCGAGGCTGGCGGGTTGGCGAGGCTGGCGGTTGGCGAGGCTGGCGGGTTGGCGAGGCTGGCGGGTTGGCGAGGCTGGCCACATGAACATCCCTTCCATCCTTTCCTCCCTCATCGTGGATATTAGGTTCCAGGATAGGGATTAAGGCGTGTGTGTTTATCTGTTCATAAGGTAGGATTGCTGTGGGATATATTGGGATCCGTGCTGGTGTATACTTAGTATGTTGGCTATACTGTATACTGCCCTAATGGATACTAATATGTATACTTCCTCTGTGTACTGACGAGTGTATATTGTATAATCAGTTTGTTGTATTGAACCTTCCCTTTGTAATATATTATGGCTTTGTATATACGGTTCCGTATCTTGAGGTGTTTTCGGGGCTTAGCAACCCCGCGGCCGGTTCTTGACTAACGGTATACTTTGGCTTTGGTCATTAAAGGTTATAACATGTAACAACTTTACTACAAGTTGTAACAAGCGGAAAATAGGGTCAGTTACGTTGTTTAGGCACTGAAGGAGAGATAGGGAGAGGGGGAGAATGATAACAACATACAAGATTCTATAGAAAAGTGAGAGTAGACTGATTTTGTTCTCACATGACTTTTTTGATATTTGGATATGGCCTCGAGGTTGACCTCTAAGTGGCTTTGAGAGTCAGTTGAAGTTTTTTGCTGTTTTAAAAGTTGGTGTAATCCGGTCTGTAATTGGTCTTCCTGTTGTAATTGGTGCCGTGTTGTGTATATGTGAGGACTTCCAAGAGGATTACTTTCAGGTCTCTCTCTCTCTCTCTCTCTCCTCTCTCTCCTCTCTCTCCTCTCTCTCTCTCTCTCTCCTCTCTCTCTTCTCTCTCTCTCTCTATCTCTATATATATATATATTATATATAATATATATATATATATATATATATATATATATATATTTGTTCATATCTCCGCTTTTGTTCAGCAGTAAATATCCCATCTTAAGCAGTGTGCTTCAGCACAGATGAATTTGTCCGAATATATATATTTTTTGAGAAGAATAAAGAATTTTGGAGGCTCTTTCACGTTTGCTAATGAGTTTGTGCACTATTTTTCTCTAATGGGTTTATAAAAAGATACGCTTTTTTTAGCTCAATATTTTATTTTTTGACTAGTAATGTTGTTCTTTGGAGATTTTAAGGACTCAAATTTTGATTTTTTTTTTGGGGGGGGGTGATTTTTTTGCTAAAAACTTGTTGACGTAATTGTTGACGTAATCGGCCAATTCGTCAAATATATACGTAAAGGTTCAAATATCAGCACCGTGAAATTGACGTATACCTGTCGGCCCTTGATTGGTTAGTTTGAGATTATTTAGGCTATCCATAGCTTTCTGAATTTTTCAATTTGAATTTTTTCAAATTTGGTTGAATTTTTTTAACGTTGTTGGAGATCAAATGAACGAACTGTTCTGATATAATTTTGTTTTTTAATGGTATGTGTTGTGGAGCGTTTGGTGGGACTGGTTGGTATTGCGACGGCCTTGTCTCTTGCAGAGACGCGGCTCGATTCCTCGATGACTTCGGGTTTGATCGTCCAAGTGGTTTGGCATCGTTCCTTCGCTTTGTCCTCGTATCCCAGCTCCTTGTCCTCGTATCCCAGCTCCTTGTCCTCATATCCCAGCTCCTTGTCCTCATACCCCAGCTCCTTGTCCTCATATCCCAGCTCCTTGTCCTCATACCCCAGCTCCTTGTCCTCATATCCCAGCTCTTTGTCCTCATTTCCCAGCTCCTTGTCCTCATATCCCAGCTCCTTGTCCTCATACCCCAGCTCCTTGTCCTCATATCCCAGCTCTTTGTCCTCATTTCCCAGCTCCTTGTCCTCATATCCCAGCTCCTTGTCCTCATACCCCAGCTCCTTGTCCTCATATCCCAGCTCCTTGTCCTCATACCCCAGCTCTTTGTCCTCATTTCCCAGCTCCTTGTCCTCATATCCCAGCTCCTTGTCCTCATACCCCAGCTCCTTGTCCTCATATCCCAGCTCTTTGTCCTCATTTCCCAGCTCTTTGTCCTCATTTCCCAGCTCCTTGTCCTCATATCCCAGCTCCTTGTCCTCGTATCCCAGCTCTTTGTCCTCATTTCCCAGCTCTTTGTCCTCATTTCCCAGCTCCTTGTCCTCATATCCCAGCTCCTTGTCCTCGTATCCCAGCTCCTTGTCCTCATATCCCAGCTCCTTGTCCTCGTATCCCAGCTCCTTGTCCTCGTATCCCAGCTCCTTGTCCTCATATCCCAGCTCCTTGTCCTCATATCCCAGCTCCTTGTCCTCGTATCCCAGCTCTTATCTCTCTCTCATATCCTTTCCTAGTGCTGTGTATTATATCGGTTTAGCACTTTCCCCTGATAATTACATGAGACCACCAGTGAGTGTGGCTCGTGTTAAAGAGCTCAAAGCCGCTCTTGCCGCTGGCCATCTGTACGATCACTACTGCAGGCTCTCTGGCACCACGCTGCCAGACGCACGATCATTATGAATAATTTTGGTCAACTTCCGCCATATCTTCTTTATTTCCGTCATTCCGTNTACGCACATGCGCGCACATATACAGTAGGTATGATATGGAACAGAATACGTTGGGAGTTGATACGTTAGATAATCGACGGTTAGAATGACGGGGTCCAAGAGCTAGCAGCTCCTAACAGGGGCCTGACGGCTGAATGGACAGCGCTCTGGATTCGTAGTCCTGAGGTTCCGGGTTCGATCCCCGGTGGAGGCGGAAAACAAATGGGCAGAATCTCTCTCACCCTGACGCGCCTCTTCACCCAGCAGTAAATAGGTACCTGGGAGTTAGACAGCTGCTACGGGCTGCTTCCTGGGATGTGTAATAAAAAGGAGGCCTGGTCGAGGACCGGGCCGCGGGGACGCTAAGCCCCGAAATCATCTCACGATAATCTCCTTCCTACATTCCTACATTAACAAGTAGGTACACGCGCGCGCGCACGCACACCACACACACACACACACACACACAACACACACACACACACACACACACACACACACACACACACACACACACACATGCAGGAATTGCAGGAATGGTCGAACAAATGGCTGTTAGAGTTTAACCCAAGCAAATGTAATGTAATGAAGATAGGGGTAGGAAGCAGGAGACCAGATACAAGGTATCATTTGGGAGATGAAATACTTCAAGAGTCAGAGAGAGAGAAAGACCTGGGGGTTGATATCACGCCAGACCTGTCCCCTGAAGCTCATATCAAGAGGATAACATCAGCAGCATATGCCAGGTTGGCTAACATAAGAACGGCCTTTAGAAACTTGTGTAAGGAATCTTTCAGAACATTATATACCACATATGTCAGACCAATCCTGGAGTATGCGGCTCCAGCATGGAGTCCCTATCTAGTCAAGCATAAGACTAAACTGGAAAAGGTTCAAAGGTTTGCCACCAGACTAGTACCCGAGCTGAGAGGTATGAGCTACGAGGAGCGACTGCAGGAATTAAACCTCACTTCGTTGGAAGACAGAAGAGTTAGGGGGGACATGATCACCACATTCAAGATTCTCAGGGGAATCGACAGGGTTGATAAAGACAGGCTGTTTAACACAAGGGGCACACGCACTAGGGGACACAGGTGGAAGCTGAGTGCCCAAATGAGCCACAGAGATATTAGAAAGAACTTTTTTAGTGTCAGAGTGGTTGACAAATGGAATGCATTAGGAAGCGATGTGGTGGAGGCTGACTCCATACACAGTTTCAAATGTAGATATGATAGAGCCCATTAGGCTCAGGAAACTGTACACCTGTTGATTGACGGTTGAGAGGCGGGACCAAAGAGCCAGAGCTCAACCCCCGCAAGCACAACTAGGTGAGTACAACTAGGTGAGTACACACACACACACACACACACACCTATAGACAGTAATGTGGTGGAGGGCTGACTCCATACACAGTTTCAAATGTAAATATGATAGAGCCCAATAGGCTCAGGAACCTGTACACCAGTTGATTGACACATAGGCCTACACATAGGCACATGTGCAGGGTAGCCATCAGATATGATGTCCAGCCAATCAGGCTCCACCTTGACCTGTCCAGGTGATTGCAAGCGAGGCATTGTTTGGTTTGTATTTAAGCCTTATACTACAGGTATCTAGGCTGACTAGATACCTGGAATTAACGGCTCGACTGCCCAAGGGCCTTGTACCGCAGAACTAAGGTGTGGGGGGGGCTGTGGAGGGGGGGGGGTGGAAGAGGTGGGATAGAGGTTGTGAATGTTCTCTCATGCAACCTGCAAATATTGTTTTGCAATACCGTGTTGAGTACGTGATTGACCCCAACACCAATGGGAAGGAGAAATTTGTGGTGGAATGGTGGTCATGGAAAAGGGGAACTTTGAGGCTGTCCATGTGGAAGGGGTGGAACCATAGGAAAGAGGAAAGGGTGAGGGGTGAAGAAATGGTGTGTGGAAAGAGCGGGTTGTCTAAAAGTGTTGGGGGATGGGAAAGGAAGGGGGGGGGGGTCGGTGGGAAAGGAAGAGGCTGGTTCAATGGAAGGGAAAGAGAGAAAGAGAGAAGCTAGCAGCTAGAAACTGTAGCCATTTTGTGTGTGAATTATCTTGTATAAATATGCTAATTGGACTTCTTTAATGTCAATGCAATTTTTCTTATGTTCCATCTTCCCCCTCCCACCACCCTCCTTCTGTTCCACCTCTTCCATCTCTTGCGAAAAAATATATTTGTTGGAAACTAAAGCTTAGACAGAAATAGAAAAGCCACCTGTCGGATTGAAGAGTCTCCACCAGACTGGTAACTGTGTCTCATGGTGAGAGACTTTCTGACTGGCTATGTTGGCAGGGAGGAAGAGGTAGGGGAGGCAGGGTGAGAGAGGGAGAGAGAGAGAAGGGAGGGAAATAGGGAAGGAAGGAAGAGGAAGAACGAAGCACCAAGCCATTACGACTATATAGCACTGGGAAGGGGTCAGGATAAGGATCTGGGATTGGAAGGAATGGTGCCTCAACCACTTTGGGACGGTCGGGGATTGAACGCCGACCTGCATGAAGCGAGACCGTCGCTCTACCGTCCACCCCAAGTGGTTGGACAGAGAGAGAATACAATTAATCGAGTGAGGGAGATTTCTTTCATTACAGGAAGTCATGACAATCCTTTCCACCTGAGGATTAGATATCTTCCAATAAAGGATTTATACGTTCCAATAGAGGATTATATCTTTTCTAATTGGGATTAGATTCTTCGATAAAAAAAGACCATTGAAATCTTTCTAATAGGCAATTCAATAGTTTCTAATGGGGGATTGGATCCCTTCGTTTACATGTTTGGATAATTTTTAGCACAAAACTGAATCGTTTCCAATAATAGGTTTGTCCATCCGCCTAGAACTAATCTCTTTCTTATTTCCTTCCTTATTTTTTTCTTATTTCTCCTTCTCGTTCCATACACTAGATCTTTACAGCTTTGATACCCAAGAGGTAATCTTCATATTCCTGTGCTTGTGCATGTCTTCCATGTATGATCTCTCGTTACATTACACCTCGGTCTAAATATTGTATCATACGTTGTATGTCGCGATCATGTCTCCTCAATTTTAACACTTATTGTAAATATACTTTCTCGTTGTTTAAACGGGCCAGTATGTCAGTTCTACGACCCGCTACTATGCTCTAGTATGACATTTTCTTGGCCTTAACGTATACGTCCGAAATGCGACGTTCTATTAGGAGAGCGGGTTGTCATATGTAAATGTGGGACAGGGAGGGGGGGGAGGAGGAGGAGGCTCTGTCTGTCTGTAGACAGATTAGTATCAAGAGAGAGACAGTAGAATTCATAATTTTCATGGAAACCACAGGATTGGATTGGGATCCAAATCCCCTTCCTTTGGTTTCAAACCCACCATAGCCGGTACTGGATCCACCTGAAGCCTCTTCATGCCGTATAATTAAGAGGCCATTTCCCGCGTTGGCTTATTCAGAAAACTTTTCAATTATCTTTCCATTTTTTGCTCTCTCTTTTGTTTTAATATACCTTTTTTTTCCCCCAGTTGAATACTCACTATTCACTCGAGTAGAAATTGACTTGCATTCATAGCCAAAAGCATTTTTAATTGTGAACTTTGAACAGGTTTTTTTATATATATATTTTATAAGCTCTGAGAGTTTTAAAAAGACTTTTTGTAGTGTTTTTTTGTGGATTTTGCTTTTTTTTGTCATTGTATATTTGTAGTTGTTAGCTCGCGATAATTGTTAGATGCGGTGGATTGGTGTTTATGTGTTTGTTTGTGTAAATTTGTTTGTTTGTCTCTACGGGTTTGTTTGTTTACGCGTGGCATTGTGTATTTGCCATCCTGTCAGCCTGTCAACGTGACTGTCATTGTATTTGTCATTGTATCTGCCTGTCGTTGTATATACCTGTCATTGTATCAGCCTGCTTGTCATTGTATCAGCCTGCTTGTCATTGTATCTGCCTGCTTGTCATTGTATCTGCCTGCTTGTCATTGTATCTGCCTGCTTGTCATTGTATCTGCCTGTCGTTGTATCTACCTGTCATTGTATCATCTTGTCATTGTACCTGTCATTATATCAGCCTATATATATATATATATATATATATATATATATATATATATATATATATATATATATATATATATATCTTTATCATCTGCTATCCGTGGCTACTCCTCCAGCTAAAGGTTTCTAAATATTTAGAAAAAGCGGTGCCCGCAGTGTGCAATTACGGGCTCACCATAGCCTGTGCTACTTGGAACTTTTTGTTCCAGGTAGCGAATCATTAACAACAACAACAACAACGGTGCCCGCAAGCACTGCTTGAAGCTAACTATTCCTTGTAGCTAGTTCAACTAATAACTAGTTCAACTAACTAGTTCTTGCCCGCAGTGCAAGAACTACCCCGTGTCCTTATAACAAAGGGGGTTATCTTCAAGTTATCTTGAGGTTATCTTGAGGGTATCTTGAGGTTATCTTGAGATGATTTCGGGGCTTTAGTGTCCCCGCGGCCCGGTCCTCGACCAGGCCTCCACCCCCAGGAAGCAGCCCGTGACAGCTGACTAACTCCCAGGTACCTATTTTACTGCTAGGTCACAGGGGCATCAGGGTGAAGGAAACTCTGCCCATTGTTTCCTCTCCGGCGCCCGGGATCGAACCCGGGACCACAGGATCACGCGTCCAGTGTTCTGTCTGCCCAGCCACCGGGGGAGGGATATAGATTCATTCTACTTTGCTCTGATGAAGGCGAATTAAGCCGAAAACGCGTTTAGCATTCTCTATTTTTCACATGTGGGGTTTTCCCGCATATTGTAATATATCAATACCAAATAGCCAATACTAAAACAAGTTGGGCAAGTTTAAGAGTTTGGAAAGACCTGGGTAAATACTGGTTTGGGAAATAGGGTTGTTGATTTGTGGCACAAATTACCGGGTACCGTGGGGGAGGGGGTGTCATTGGGTTGTTTCAACCGTAGGATAGACACGTGTGTGGATGTGGTTGTGAAGATGTCAATAGGAGCTGCCTCGTATGGACCAATAGGAGCTGCCTCGTATGGACCAATAGGAGCTGCCTCGTATGGACCAATAGGAGCTGCCTCGTATGGACCAATAGGAGCTGCCTCGTATGGGCCAATAGGAGCTGCCTCGCATGGACCAATAGGAGCTGCCTCGTATGGACCAATAGGAGCTGCCTCGTATGGACCAATAGGAGCTGCCTCGTATGGACCAATAGGAGCTGCCTCGTATGGGCCAATAGGAGCTGCCTCGTATGGACCAATAGCAGCTGCCTCGTATGGACCTATAGGAGCTGCCTCGTATGGGCCAATAGGAGCTTCCTCGTATGGGCCAATAGGAGCTGCCTCGTATGGACCAATAGGAGCTGCCTTGTATGGACCAATAGGAGCTGCCTTGTATGGGCCAATAGCAGCTGCCTCGTATGGACCAATAGCAGCTGCCTCGTATGGGCCAATAGCAGCTGCCTTGTATGGGCCAATAGGAGCTGCCTCGTATGGACCAATAGGAGCTGCCTCGTATGGACCAATAGGAGCTGCCTCGTATGGACCAATAGGAGCTGCCTCGTATGGACCAATAGCAGCTGCCTCGTATGGACCAATAGGAGCTGCCTCGTATGGGCCAATAGGCGTGTTTTTGTATGCCTTAAAACACATACGGACTGTCAAAAGCTTTTGTTTTTCGTTCAGTTGAACCTTGAACCCAGCTTCAAGCGTCTTAAAGCTGTCTCCCAAGCTGAGTTAAAGCTTAAGCTGAGTTGGTGACAGGTAGACTTGGAGTTTACTAGCCAGTAAAGGAGGAGTTAGTGGCTGCTCTTTTACGAGTCATTAGTAAGGCGTTTTAATGGTCAGCATTTTGCAGTTTTCTTCTCTGATTGGTTGGCAGTGAGTAAGCTTCTCTGATTGGTTGATAGTGAGTAAGCTTCTGATTGGTTGAGAGTGAGTAAGCTTCTGATTGGTTGATAGTGAGTAGGCTTCTCTGGTTGGTTGACAGTGAGTAGGCTTCCCTGATTGGTTGACAGTGACTAAGCTTCTATGATTGGCTGACTGTAAGTATTGTTCGGATTGGTCGACAGTTAGTAAGGTTCTCTCTGATTGGTCGACGGTGAGTAAGCTTCGCTCTGAATGGTCGACTGTGCGTAAGTGTCTGTGATTGGTGGGAAGCCCTTCATTATCCCCTGGGAGCCCTCTTGAACCAACCTAATTTCTCCAGACTTAAGATACCAAAATTCAAGCGTGTGTGTGTGTGTGTGTGTGTGTGTGTGTGTGTGTGTGTGTGTGTGTGTGTGTGTGTGTGTGTGTGTGTGTGTGAGTACCCGCCTGCAGTATAGTTCTTGGACCCCGCCTTTCTACCCCGGCGGTTGTCTAATTCAATGACTTGACCTATTTGTCAATCATATCTACTTTCAAATTGTGAATGGAGTTCACTTCTATAACCTGTTCCTTCAGTTCATTTAATTTCTTTCACTATTCATACTCTGTTGACAGATGTCATCATTTCCAAAGGCAGAGTGGAAATGAAATTTGAAATAACTGGAGGAGCTGGGGTGTATTACCGAGAGTGGGGGGGGGGTGTAGGCAGGTGTGTGTAGGTGTAAGTGTGAGGCGTGACACAAGAGACTCTCTGAAGCCTGCTTGTTTGCTGTGTTTTTGAGGTGGTTGGGTTGTTTGGTGGTCCTTCCATCTTGGTGGCTTTCCATCTTCAAGATGGAAGAATGGTCACATTCCATCATCTTGGTCACATTCCATCATCTACCACGCTTTAACTCCATTTATACTAACTCAGAATATTTCCTTTGAGATATAACAACACCCTTATCCAACTTAAGATATCACCTTCAAATTCCGCGAGCCGCTATCTTTCTAATCAGTCTCTCGTGTGGCACTGTATCAAAAGCTTTGCTAAAGTCAAGATACACAACGTCGCAATCATTTCTGCTATCAACTGCCGCAAATATATTCAAATAGAATGAAAGCAGATTTATGAACCCATGAGCGGCGCTTAGAAAACATTGTGAATCATGGATTAATCTTACGTTTTTTAAAGGTGAAGATGAATGGCCTTTTATCTTGCAGATTCAAGCGATTTTACATATTATGGATGGTAAAATAATTGGTTGATAGTTCGACGACTAATGTTCCGTCTCTGGTACTCTGCTGGATTCTTTATTGACTATGCAAGGCGTTGAGAGAAACTCTTGACTCTTTACTCTTTACTTGTACTTAATAAAAGTCCTTTTAACAGTCTTTTCATTTACATTTTGATGGTAGACTTCCCCCAATGTGTAAATCCCAGCCTACTGGGAGCCGGTCGGCCGAGCGGACAGCACGCTGGACTTGTGATCCTGTGGTCCCGGGTTCGATCTCAGGCGCCGGCGAGAAACAATGGGCAGAGTTTCTTTCACCCTATGCCCCTGTTACCTAGCAGTAAAATAGGTACCTGGGTGTTAGTCAGCTGTCACGGGCTGCTTCCTGGAGGTGGAGGCCTGGTCGAGGACCGGGCCGCGGGGACACTAAAGCCCCGAAATCATCTCAACATAAGCTTTGGGTGGACAGTAGAGCTACGGTCTGGCTTCATGCAGGTCGGTGTTCAATCCCCGACCGTCCCAAAGTGGTTGGGCACCATTCCTTCGTCCCGTCCCATCCCAAATCCTTATCCTGACCCCTTCCCAGTGCTATATAGTCGTAATGGCTTGGTAATTAATGTGAAGATAACGCCTGATAATTGCCCCTTCCCTGTTAGTTAACACCAAGTCTATAATATTATTTCTCAGCGTTGGTTCCTTAACATGTTGTTTTAAAGAGATGATCATCAATTAGTTCTAAAAATCTAATGCTTAAAATCTAAAACAAATAATCTGATCATACTTAGTTTGTTAGTCTAGTTTATTTGACCAAACTTAAAGTCGCTATTTTGAGGTTATCTTGTGAATATCTTGAGGTTATCTTGAGATTATCTTGAGATGATTTCGGGGCTTAGTGTCCCCGCGGCCCGGTCCTCGACCAGGCCTCCACCCCTAGGAAGCAGCCCGTGACAGCTGACACACCC
>WNGS01042195.1:0-10270 GCA_020271785.1 Procambarus virginalis | reverse complement strand
AATGTCTTGCAGGAACTGTAGGTCATCTCGTGAAGTTGGACAGCACGATGGGATGGTGAAATCTTGGCAGGTTTTTCCTGTCTGTCCTATCGTGCAAAGGAGACATTGGAGGCGGTACAAATGTCTTGCAGGAACTGTAGGTCATCACGTGAAGTTGGACAAGCACGATGGGATGGTGAAATCTTGGCAGGTTTTCCTGTCTGTCCTCCGTGCAAAGGAGACATTGGAGGCGGTACATAAGTCTTGCAGGAACTGTAGGTCATCACGTGAAGTTGGACAAGCACGATGGGATGGTGAAATCTTGGCAGGTTTTTCCTGTCTGTCCTCGTGCAAGGAGACATTGGAGGCGGTACATAAATGTCTTGCAGGAACTGTAGGTTCTCGTGAAGTTGGACAAGCACGATGGGATGGTGAAATCTTGGCAGGTTTTTCCTGTCTGTCCTATCGTGCAAAGGAGACATTGGAGGCGGTACATAAATGTCTTGCAGGAACTGTAGGTCATCACGTGAAGTTGGACAAGCACGATGGGATGGTGAAATCTTGGCAGGTTTTTCCTGTCTGTCCTCCTCGTGCAAAGGAGACATTGGAGGCGGTACATAGAGGTCTTGCAGGAACTGTAGGTCATCACGTGAAGTTGGACAAGCACGATGGGATGGTGAAATCTTGGCAGGTTTTTCCTGTCTGTCCTATCGTGCAAAGGAGACATTGGAGGCGGTACATAAATGTCTTGCAGGAACTGTAGGTCATCAGTGAAGGTGGACAAGCCCGATGTGATGCAGAAACTTGGCAGGTTTTCCTGTCTGTCCTCGTGTAAAGGAGACATTGGAGGCGGTACATAGAGGTCTTCAGGAACTGTAGTCATCACGTGAGGTTGGACAAGCACGATGGGATGGTGAAATCTTGGCAGGTTTTCCTGTCTGTCCTCCTCGTGCAAGGAGACATTGGAGGCGGTACATAGAGGTCTTCAGGAACTGTAGGTCATCACGTGAAGTTGGACAAGCACGATGGGATGGTGAAATCTTGGCAGGTTTTCCTGCCTGTCCTCCTCTTGCAAAGGAGACATTGGAGGCGGTACATAAATGTCTTGCAGGAACTGTAGGTCATCTCGTGAAGTTGGACAAGCACGATGGGATGGTGAAATCTTGGCAGGTTTTTCCTGTCTGTCCTCGTGCAAAGGAGACATTGGAGGCGGTACATAAATGTCTTGCAGGAACTGTAGGTCATCTCGTGAAGTTGGACAAGCACGATGGGATGGTGAAAATTGGCAGGTTTTCCTGCTGTCTCTCGTGCAAAGGAGACATTGGAGGCGGTACATAAATGTCTTGCAGGAACTGTAGGTCATCACGTGAAGTTGGACAAGGATGAATGGTGAAATCTTGGCAGTTTTTCCTGTCTGTCCCTCGTGCAAAGGAGACATTGGAGGCGGTACATGAAGTCTTTCAGGAACTGTAGGTCATCACGTGAAGTTGGACAAGCACGATGGGATGGTGAAATCTTGGCAGGTTTTTCCTGTCTTCCTCCTCGTGCAGAGGAGACATTGGAGGCGGTACATAAATGTCTTGCAGGAACTGTAGGTCATCTCGTGAAGTTGGACAAGCACGATGGGATGGTGAAATCTTGGCAGGTTGTCCTGTCTGTCCTCCCTTGCAAAGGAGACATTGGAGGCGGTACATAGAGGTCTTGCAGGAACTGTAGGTCATCTCGTGAATTTGGACAAGCACGATGGGATGGTGAAATCTTGGCAGTTTTTCCTGTCTGTCCTCGTGCAAAGGAGACATTGGAGGCGGTACATAAATGTCTTGCAGGAACTGTAGGTCATCTCGTGAAGTTGGACAAGCACGATGGGATGGTGAAACCTTGGCAGGATTTTCCTGTCTGTCGCTATCGTGCAAAGGAGACATTGGAGGCGGTACATAAATGTCTTGCAGGAAACTGTAGGTCATCACGTGAAGGTGGACAAGCACGATGGAATGGTGAAATCTTGGCAGGTTTTTCCTGTCTGTCCTCCCGTGCAAAGGAGACATTGGAGGCGGTACATAGAGGTCTTTCAGGAACTGTAGTCATCACGTGAAGTTGGACAAGCACGATGGGATGGTGAAATCTTGGCAGGATTTTCCTGGCTGTCGCTATCGTGCCAAGGAGACATTGGAGGCGGTACATAAATGTCTTGCAGGAAACTGTAGGTCATCAGTGAAGGTGGAAACCCCGATGTGATGCAGAACCTTGGCAGCATTTTCCTGTCTGTCTTCGTTAAAAGGAGACATTGGAGGCGGTACATAGAGGTCTTTCAGGAACTGTAGCTCATCACGTGAGGTTAGACAATCACGATGGGATGGTGAAATCATGGCCGGTTTTTCTGTCTGTCCTCCTCATGCAAGGAGACATTGGAGGCGGTACATAGAGGTCTTTCAGGAACTGTAGCTCATCACGTGAAGTTGAAAAGCACAATGGGATGGTGAAATCTTGGCAGGTTTTTCCTGCCTCTCCTCCTCTTGCAGAGGAGACATTGGAGGCGGTACATAAATGTCTTGCAGGAACTGTAGGTCATCTCGTGATGTTGGACAAGCACGATGGGATGGTGAAATCTTGGCAGGTTTTTCCTGTCTGTCCTCGTGTAAAGGAGACATTGGAGGCGGTACATAAATGTCTTGCAGGAACTGTAGGTCATCTCGTGAAGTTGGACAAGCACGATGGGATGGTGAAACTTGGCAGGATTTTCCTGTCTGTCGCTCGTGCAAAGGAGACATTGGAGGCGGTACATAAATGTCTTGCAGGAACTGGAGGTCATCACGTGAAGTTGAACAAGCACGATGGTATGGTGAAATCTTGGCAGGTTTTTCCTGTCTGTCCTCCTCGTGCAAAGGAGACATTGGAGGCGGTACATGGAGGTCTTGCAGGAACTGTAGGTCATCTCGTGAAGTTGGACAAGCACGATGGGATGGTGAAATCTTGGCAGGTTTTTCCTGTCTGTCCTCCTCGTACAAGGAGACATTGGAGGCGGTACATAAAAGTCTTGCAGGAACTGTAGGTCATCACTTGAAGGTGGCCAACCCCGATGTGATGGAGAAACCTTGGCAGGATTTTCCTTTCTGTCCTCGTGTAAAGGAGACATTGGAGGCGGTACATAGAGGTCTTTCAGGAACTGTAGCTCATCACGTGAAGTTGGACAAGCACATGGGATGGTGAAATCTTGGCAGGTTTTTCCTGCCTCTCCTCCTCTTGCAAGAGACATTGGAGGCGGTACATAGAGGTCTTGCAGGAACTGTAGGTCATCTCGTGAATTTGGACAAGCACGATGGGATGGTGAAATCTTGGCAGTTTTTCCTGTCTGAACTCCTCGTGCAAAGGAGACATTGGAGGTGGTATATAGAGGTCTTGCAGGAACTGCAGGTCATCATTGCCTGAATTTAACTGAACATGCTGGCTTTGCGGCAACATATTATTTGAAGGATACAAGAGCACGGAGGCCTGCAGGGAAGTGTGCCTCTTTTGCAAATTTTTTACATTTGTAAAGTTCATGAGGCGATCAACAGCTTTCCGTCCTTTCCGTTCCAAGCTCTCGTAACACATCTCGGCGTCGCCCTCTTCCACAGATGAGATAAGAGGCGGGTTATACAGGCCTTGCTGAAACACCATATTGTTCACTGAAGAAGGAACATACAGGCTTTGAACGGGTAGCATATTCAATGAAGTAGACGGTGTTTTAAACTCCATGAGACGATCTAGTGCACTTTTTCCAATCCGTTCAAGCTTCTCATACTTCAGAATGCAACCTTTGTTATCTTTCCAATTCAGATTCTTCTCGTGACAAATGTCGACATCTCTTAAAGCGTCGAGTTTGGAGTGGGAGAAGTTGAACCTCATCTTCCGTTCCTTGTGAACACGCGACTTGTTTGCAGCGCCACAACCTCGAATAATTGAACCGCTGTTGTGCTTCACTTTAGCTTCCATCCTTACGAGACTCAGGCAGGAGACTGGATGGTAGGCATCGAGCTGGGATCATTTTATACAGACTTACCACCTCACCAGATGGAATCCACTGTCACCTCACTCAGAAGTTCCATTCATAAGTACATACGAATGACGGTAACAGCAGAACGCCTATTGTCCCAAACAAGGAAGCTCCTATTTATATTCACCCAATATCATTCATATATATATATCTAACTTATGCAGGAAACTATCAAGGGATCCTACTTCTATTATGTTACGCGGTAATTGGTTCAACAAATCAACAACCCTGTTACCGAACCAGTATTTACCAAGATTTTAACTAAATCGGAACTTATCCACTTTATAACTATTGTTTCGTGTTTTGTTTAGTGTTGATACTTTTATTAGCCTTTTAATATCCCCTTTGTTATATACATTCATTCACTTGTACACCTCTATCATGTCACCCTCTAATTCTCCGCCGTTTTAGAGAATATAATTATAGCTTAGGAACATAAGAATAAAAGCAACAGCACAAAGCCAATTGGCCCATACGAGGCAGCTCCTATTTATAACCAATCCCCTTTGTTATATACAATCATTCACTTGTACACCTCTATCATGTCACCCCATAATTACCCGCCTTTCTAGAGAATATAATTAAAACTTAAGAACATAAGAATAATGGCAACTGCAGAAAGCCTATTGACCCTTAGGAGGCAACTCCTATTTATAATCAACCTATCTAGAACATAAGAACAAGGTAACTGTAGAAGGCACCTCCACAACGTTACTCGGTTATTGGCTCCACAAATCAAACACCCTGTTACCGAATCAGGTTTACCCAGGTGTTTCCTAAATCTTAACATAAGAATAAAGATAACTGCATAGGTCTTATTGGGCGCTGCCAACACGAGGCAGTTCCTATTTATAAGCACCCAATATCATTCATATATATGTCTAAATACTGCTTGAAACAATCAAGGGATCCTTCTTCTAATATGTTACGTGGTAATTAGTTGCACAACTCAACAACTACCAAACCAGTATTTACCCAGGTCTTTCCTAAATCTAACCTTATCCAATTTATACCCATTATTTCGTGTTCTCTCTTGTATTAATAATTTTAATACCCTATTAATATTCCCTTTGTTATGTTCATTCATCCATTTATACACCGTTATCATGACATCCTTAGTTCTTCGTCTTTCTAGAGAATGTAACTTATCTTTTGTCAATCTTGCTTCATATTACATTTCAAATTTGGAGGATAAACTTTGTCATCATACGCTGGACGCGTTCTAGCAAATTTTTATCCATTCTACAGTACAACGACTAAAACTGAACTGCGTAATCTAAATGGTGCCTAACCAGATCAAGATAAAGCTGATAAACAACACCAGGTGTCTTATTAGTAACGTTTCGATTAATAAATTCCAGTGTCCTATTTGCCTTATTACGAACATTTATGTGTTGCTTTTTGGTTTAAATTCTTACTAATCATAACTCCTAGATCCCTTTCGATTCCAAACACAACTTATTTAAAATATTCTAAGCAAATCAAAGGAACGTAGTATCATACAAATTTAACAGATCGAATACCAATGACCCGAAATGGATAACAAAGAATCTGAAGAACCTTATAGGTAGAAAGAGATCTTGATATAAGTTGAATAAGAATGTGGACGTCACTTAACAAGAATTCATTCATCTGGTTAAAATGTAAAAAAAAAGAGATAAGGAGGGCAATCAGAATCTATGAAGTTCGCATAGCAGGGAGGGCAAAGTCAAATCTTAAAGTTTTTCCTGTTATATCTAACAAAGATTAAAGAAAGAATAGTTCCATTAAAAACAGAGATAGGTCAGATATTGGATTATGACGAAGGAGTGAGTAGTACTTTTATTAAACATTTTAAGGAGTTGGGCAACAAAATAATAATACACTTTGAGTATATTACACGAACAGCAGGAGTCTAAGAAACAAAATAAACGATTTAAATGCACTTGTATCACAGAAAAATAGATATTATTGCACTAACCGAAACGTGGATGATTGTAGAGAATAGAGAACTATTTGCTGAATATCAAATAAATGGATATAAACTATTTCACACCAACCCGTCCTCGCAAATTCGTATAGTCAATATTGACTTATTAAATAAGTGCATAGGTGATACACTAAACATAATAGTTAAAATTGAAAAGCTTCATAGAAAACACCGACCTTACCTAACGTTGTTAGTATGTTAAGATAAGCATCTTATTGCTTCGTAATTACAATTATTACTTAACCTATACCTATAATAGGTTAAGTAACAATTGTAATTACGAAGGTATAAGACGCTTATCTTAACATACTAATTACAATTATTACTTAACCTATACCTATAATAGGTTAAGTAACAATTGTAATTACGAAGCTATAAGATGCTTATCTTAATATACTAACAAGGTTAGGTAAGGTCGGTGTTTTCTATGAAGCTTTTCAAGGTAAACTATTATGTTTAGTATGTCACCTATGCACGTATTTATATTTAATTTGCGAGGACGGGATGGAAACACTTATACAAAAATTAGACGAGGAGAGTGAGAACCCATATATGTTTGGGAAAATTTGAAATGTAGTCTCAAAGAGGGAATCAAAACTGAGCCACACACAAACTAATTGGCTAGAATTAAACTAAAAATAAAATAATCTTATAATAGGAGTTCTATACAGGCCACCGAACTTAGACAGGATGGAAGCAAAGCACCTATGGGATAAAATATCTAGAGCATCTAGGTCTAGCATTATTTGTGTCATGGGTGACTTTAATTTTATTGGACTAAATTGGTTTAACAGAACAGGGAATAATGAAGCAGGAGATTTTTTTAGAATTAATTGACGATTGCTTTCTTACGCAACACATGAAGGATCCAATGCGGAAAAATAATATTTTAGATTTGGTGTTAACTAACAGAGAAACACAAATTAATGAAATCGAAATAGGGAGTGAGCTAGGGAATAGTAATCAAAAAGAAATCAGATTTAGCATAGAATGAAATAGATCTGTAGGAGAAAATTCAGTTAAAGTGAAAGGATTTCGAAAAGCTGATTTTAATAGCCTAAGAAATTTTTTGGGTCAAATAGATTGGAAAGTCTTGGGCATGGGGGATGGGCCGGTCTTGGAATGAGACGTGAACCCAGCGATACGTGACGTAAAAAGGGACTTATGTGGATTCAAAATATAACATTTAATGATATTCTAAACAAAGCACAGGAACGCACTATACCATACAAATTGAATAGATCAAATACTAGTGACCCACAAATGGATAACAAAGGAACTGAAGAGTTTTAGTGGTAAAAAAAGGGTGTGGTACAAAAGGATTAAGAGTGGGAAAGTCTGTTTAGAACAGGAATTCGTACAACTAGTTAGAAATGTTAAAAGAAGAGATAAGAAGGGCAAAAAGAAATTATGAAGTTCGCGTAGTAGGGCAAGCAAAGACAAATCCAAAAGGGTTTTTCAGTAATACCGAACAAGGATTGTTGAAAGGATAGGTCCATTTAAAACTGAGAAAGGTCAGATAACGGATAATGACGAAGAGATGAGTAGTATTTTTAATCAATATTTTATCTATGTACTTACCAAAGAGGAACTTAACAATATGCCTTCAGCCGAACAAATCTATGCGGGTGGGGGACGAGGACAGGTTGACTAGTTTAGCGGTTACCAGGGAGGATGTAATTAAACAAATAGTAAAACTCAAACCAAACAAATCCCCAGGACCGGATGAAGTGTTTGTCAGGGTGCTTAGAGAATGCAAAGAGGAGATTTGCGAGCCACTGTCTACCATATTTATTAAATCAATAGAGTCAAACAGGGTACCAGAGTAATGGAAGGTTGCTAATGTGGTACTAATTTTTAAGAAAGGAGATAGATCACTTGCATCAAACTATCGGCCAATTAGCCTAACGTCTATTGTGGGAAAGTTACTTAAATCGATAATTGCAAATACAATTCGTCTTCATGATCTCGTGGTATCTGCTGGATCTCATGGTATTGTTCCTTTTTCACTTGGTGGGGTTGTATTTGTAAGCCGAAGCAGTAGAAAATCTTTTCCCCAGTTCAAAATCCAATGTTTGTATTATGATTCTTTTTATTTTTTTTATTTTGGGATATTGTAATATATATAATAAATTGATGATATAATTATATAATTAATTATATCATCTTGCCGATGATATATATATATATATATATATATATATATATATATATATATATATATATATATATATATATATATATATATATATATATATATATATATATATATATATATATATATATATTTATTTATATATTTATATATAAGTTATCTTGTATTCTACAAATGGAATATAGTTATTAAAACTTCTCTGACTGAGTTTTATAATGAGAGGGATGGTTTTTGCATCTCTGCCATTGCCATCCTTATAGTTTCCATGCCCAATGGGCTAATAATTCTGTGTTGACAAAGGGTCCCAACTTATCCATCCCAGAAAGTTAAAATATATGAAACTTTGTGAACCCATCATTTCTATTTTTATTGTGTAGCATTTATATGAATAACAGAGATCATAGGTAGAACAAAATAAAATGTCAAATTTATTAAAAAATTTATTAATAAAATAAATACAATAACAGATTATGTACAATATATGACACTAAATTAAGAATAACATGCTTGGTCAGGAATGTCATCCAAATATGCTAGTTCTACACTGGCATGCAGGCCGTACAGGACCAACAAATCACCAGTCACTAAACGGGACGAAACACGTTCTGCAAATGAACATTTCTCAAGATAAATCTACCTCAAGAATGTTTGCTAACTGAGGAGTTGAGGTTGTTCGCGCTCATTGATTGAGAAGTGGTCATGCCGATGATTGACTAGTTCCTTCCTGATGAAAATGTATTTCAGTGATTTTTCATTATATGGATCCTTCTTGGTGACAAAATATTCCACATGTCGGTTGGCTGAAGGATGCTGGGGAGAATTATCCGGTACAGGAGTCCGGCGCTGAATGCCATAGTATAAAGTGGAGAAGGGAGGCTTTACCACCAGGTCATCATTCCCTGAAGAAGATGGCATACATGGGCCAGGTGAAAATATCTCAGGTAAACACTTATCAGGAATTAACTTACTGTCTACCTCTTGTACGGGACAGAAGGGTGGCGTTGCACAGAGATCTTCCAAGAACTGCAGGACATCAATCCCTGTAGGAGATCTAACACTATTGCTTGTTGAACACTGGGCAGGAATTACCTGTTTATCGTCCTCGTGTACAGGAAAGATTGGTGGGGGTGAACAGATATCTTCAGTGAACTGCATGTTATCAATTCGAACAGGAGACTTTACACTATGGCCAGTAGAACACCTGGTAGGAATTTCTTGTCTGTCATCCTCGTGCAATGTAAAGATAGGTGGCGATGCACAGAGATCTTCCAGAAACTGTATGTAATCAAACTTTGTAGGCGACCTTACACTCTGACCAGTTAAACACTTGGCAAGAATTGCCTGTTCGTATTCATCGTGCAAAGGAGACATTGCAGGGGGTACATAGAGGGCTTGCAGGAACTGTAGGTCATCACTTGAAGGGGGCAAACCCCAATGAGATGCAGAAATCTTGGCAGGATTTTCCTGTCTGTCCCCATCGTACAAAGGAGACATTGGAGGCCGTACATAAATGTCTTGCAGGAACTGTAGGTCATCTCAAAAAGTTGGACAAACACGATGTTGGTGAAATCTTGGCAGGTTTTTCCTGTCTGTCCGCGAGTAAAGGTGACATTGGAGGCGGTACATAGAGGTCTTTCAGGAACTGTAGCTCATCACGTGAAGTTGGACAAGCACGATGGGATGGTGAATCTTGGCAGGTTTTTCCTGCTCTCCTCCTCTTGCAAAGGAGACATTGGAGGCGGTACATAAATGTCTTGCAGGAAGTGTAGCTCATCACGTGAAGATGGACAAGCACAATGGATGGTGAAATCTTGGCAGGTTTTTCCTGCCTCTCCTCCTCTTGCAGAGGAGACATTGGAGGCGGTACATAGAGGTCTTGCAGGAACTGTAGGTCATCTCGTGAAGTTGGACAAGCACGATGGGATGGTGAAATCTTGGCAGGTTTTTCCTGGTTTCCTCCTCGTGCAAAGGAGACATTGGAGGCGGTACATAAATCTTGCAGGAAATGTAGGTCATCACGTGAAGTTGGCCAAGCACGATGGGATGGTGAAACCTTGGCAGGTTTTCCTGTCTGTCCTCCTCGTGCAAGGAGACATTGGAGGCGGTACATAGAGGTCTTTCAGGAACTGTAGCT
>WNGS01042189.1:22338-51250 GCA_020271785.1 Procambarus virginalis | reverse complement strand
TCTCCAAAGGAATTTGTTGACATGCGGGGAACATGGGCCACAGGGATAAAAGCCTCGTTGGACGTAGAATCACTGTTTACCAACGTACCTGTGGATGAAACAATCGGATGATAGCGAGTGTATCGTGATCCGGCCTGCACTCCTCTTGACATACCAGAAAACATTCTAAGGAACTACTCCAAGCTTGTACTAAAGAAGCACCTTCTTGAGCCCAGATGGGCACATGTATCAGCAAGTAGATGGGGTCGCCATGGGTTCTTCCCTAGGTGTCCTGTTTGCGGACTTCTACATGGGTACCATCGAACAGAAGGTCTTAGTTGACATGAACTTGAAACCTGCCATATACTGCAGGTATGTTGATGACATTTTTACACAGGTACCTGATGTCAACGTCTGCAGGAGCTGAAGAGGCATTCGAGCGGAATTCTGTTTGAGTTTCACTTACGAGATGGAGAAGGATAGGAAGCTGCCTTTCTAGAATTAACAGTCATGGAAAGGAGCGGAGGTTTCCACACTCAGTCTACACTAAGGAAACAATCATAGGAAGTCCCTCAATGCCAGCAGTGACTGCCCAGACAGGTACAAGAGGAGTATTGTCAATGCTTACGTCGACCGTGCTCTCAGCCACAGCTCAGGATGGAGGAAGTCGATGAAGAACTTTGTAGGGTAAGGCGGTCCTAGTCAACAACGGCTTCTCCAATGGTTTCGTTGAAGACATCATAAAAGGAAATTGAAATGCCATGCGACCTCTGAAGAGTCAACTAACACAACACTTGTACCCCTATTAGACTATTTTATAGGAACTTCTTTTCCACAGCTCATAAAATGGAGGAAAGGGTCCTGAAAAATTTGTTGATAGGAACGTTATCTCTACAGACAAAAATCAGAAGATAAAATTACGATTTACTATAAAACCAAAAAAACGGCCAACCTACTCATGAAAAACTCTCCAGACACAAGGCAGAACGCCTTAAAGGAGACCATCGTCGTCTATGCCTTCAAATGCCCACTTGGGGACTGTAAGCCCCAAAGAACTCAGTATATAGGCAAGACAACAACATCTCTTCCAGGCGATTAACAATGCATAAGCAACAGGGCTCCATTAAGGAACATATATCTCTTCCCACAACCAGACCATCACTAGAGAAGTCTTGACAACAACACAGAAATCGATAGATACAGCGATAGCAGGCGGCTTGACATCTGCGAGGTACTACACATCAAAAAATCAACACCAGCAAACACAGCCAATAATGCACAACTATATTCAACCCACTTCAAGACTCCGTACCAATATAAAAGCATCAAGAGGAAGTAGACCCAGGAACTACCGTGGAATAACCGTGGACATCTTCAAGAGGAAACTAGATTGTTTCCTTCAAGGAGTGCCGGACCAACCGGGCTGTGGTGGGTATGTGGGCCTGCGGGCCGCTCCAAGCAAAGCGTGGTGACCAAACTCACACAGTCAAGTCTGGCCTCGGCCGAGCTTGGGGAGTAGAAGAACTCCCAGAACCCCATCAACCAGGTTTCAACAAGGTAAGTATGGGCAATAGGCCCTTTGCATTTACTTCCATCTTCCCTCTCATTTATCCAATTTATACCTATTGCACCGTGTTCTGTCTTGTGTTGGTCAAAAGTTTGGTCACCTCATCCAAAACTGTTTGCAACATATCACCTAACCCAAATGTGAGTATATAAGACAAGCTGTTCAATGTTAGCATTAAGTAAACTAAACTCTGTTTTTGTTTTCAGGTTACAGTTGTGTGTAAACTAAAGTCTTTTGAAAATTAATAAGTTATTACGAAACGCGTTCAAGCGTCGCGTCAGACTAGAAATAAAAATGAATTTTGGAGAATTGATTTTTCAATTACCATCGACAGTAAAAAAACATAAGAAATATTGAGAAAATTCGTGTTAGAATTATTAATCTTACTTTTTTGGTCATATTTAACAACATATTATATATATATATAATAATATATATATATATATATATAATATACTATATATATATATATATTATATATATATATATATTATATTCAATGCCCACTTGCCTAAACACGCAAGAGTAGTTATTAAACTATAGAACACTTTCCCACCAGGAAAGTGGGAAAGTGTTCTATAGTTTAATAACTACTCTTGCGTGTTTAGGCAAGCTGGGCATTGCATAGACACAGTGTCTTCCCATATTCAACAGGGACTTGATGAAAAAACGTAAATTTGACCCCTCACTAGCTCTGGTGCTCTTGGGAGATGTTGGTTGAGGTGTTGAAATGCCCCGAAATTACCATCTCTTTTTAAGGGTCTGAGCGTGGTGTAGTGGGTTAAGGCGTTACCTGTCATGCTGGTTGCTGGAAGGCTTCTGTGCTGGCTAGGGTTCGAGTCTCCTGGTGGAAAGTGTTCTATAGTTTTATATATATATATATATATATATATATATATATATATTATAATATATATATATATATATATATAACTGAAAACACCATACCCCTGACGGATTCGAACCCAGAAAACTATTCAATATATTTTATTATATTTACATTAGTGGACTGTATTTCAACAGCTCCGGGCAAATAATTCATCTTACACCCTTAGGGGAATTTATATTAAAATTTATAATTACTGAACTAAATAAATTAGTTTATTAAGATAAGAATTTGTGTTATTTAATTGAAGATTAATTAATTTCTGATAAATAATATTTGGAAACTATCAGTTTAGTTGCGTCAGAAGGTGACGCATATAAGTCTCGAGGGGCCCTCTGGTTCCATTGTTGACTTCGACGCTATGAAGTCATCAACAATGACTTCACGGCGTCACTTCGTTGGCTGGTGCCAATTAAGCTCGATCTCGCTCACCAACCCGTCCTTGCAAATTCGTATAGTCAATATTGACTTATTAGTTACGTGCATAGGTGACATACTAACATAATAGTTTCCCTTGAAAAGCTTCATAAAAAACACCGACCTTACCTAACCTACTTAGTATGTTAAAATAAGCATCTTATAGCTTCGTAATTACAATTGTTACTTAATCTATTATAGGTATAGGTTAGGTAATAATGTAATTACGAAGCAATAAGATGCTTATCTAAAATACTAAGTAGGTTGGTAAGGTCGGTGTTTTCTATGAAGCTTTTCAAGGGAACTATTATGTTAAGTATGTCACCTATGCACATATTAATAAGTCAATATTGACTATACGAATTTGCGAGGACGGGTTGCGCTCACAGTCTGGACTCCGGCCTGGAGACATTTTACATTGTAGTAATGCACACCAATTTAATGAACTATTTAATCACGAATTACGGTGATTTCATTTTGCGAAGGCTTATACCCCTCGCGGCTGGTTGATCCTGCCTTGTGACCGCCTAAGACTAAGTATAAGAATGGCCGCTCCCTATCACTATGTCAGACACGGAACAAAGCACTTCCCTGGCTGTAGGCGAGGTCGTTCAGCGGTGTATGCAACAGGAAGCGTGATAATCAGCCCAAGAACCCGCCGGCGCCGCGTGCATCCCGTCCTGGGTGAGAGCAACATGGCGACTCTCTCCTCCAGGGAGGGAGCGTTCATGCTCCATATAATTTTTTTCATATTCCCGGAAGGAGAGGTGTTCAAATTTTTCATTCATTAAATAACTTCAGCGTTATTTGATTCTGTTATTTGCTGAAAAGAGTCGTCTGACTGTATGCATTAAGTACTAAGTACAGACGCAGATATGCTCAATACTATGTATTTTTTCCACAATGAATGGAGGAGTTAATTACAATTTTTCATTTTTTCGGAAAAATCTTTCTCTAATTTCGTTTTGATCATTTTTAGACAGCAAGAGAAAATATATTTTTCTGGTGTATATTTAATTAATTACGTATTATATAAATTGAATAGAACTAGATGGAAATTTTTCATCACATAACAAATTCATAACGGCCTTATAAGTTACAGTAATATGTCACAGTTATAACTGTAACTAATAACTAACTAAAACTGTAACTCATAAATGACCCATCACTGTAACTCACAAATTACTCATAACTAATTTATAAATTACTCATAACTGTTACTCATAAATGATTCCTAACTCATAGCTAATTCATAAGTGTAACTCATAACTGTATCTCATTATTAACTTACAACTGTAATTAATAAGTGTAACTTATAATTAATTCAAAACTGTAACTCACAACTGTAACTAACTAATAATGGTTCCTTACAACTCGTTACGTGGCAGGTGTGGTCCGTGGCAGCTGTGGACCGTGGCAGGTGTGGACCGTGGCAGGTGTGGACCGTGGCAGGTGTGGACCGTGGCAGGTGTGGACCGTGGCAGGTGTGGACCGTGGCAGGGAGGCCTGCCGTCTGGTTGTGGCCAGGTATTGATTAGTGACGGGGGGGGGGGGGGGGGGAAAGGGGGGTTGTAGGCACCTCTCCCCATACCTGTTGCTCCTCCCTCTCCTACCTGTTTCCTCACCTGTTGCTGCCTCCTCCCTCCTTCGTTATCACCTGTTGCTGCCTCCTCCTCCTCCTTCGTTATCACCTGTTGCTTCTTGCTTCTTTATCACCTCTTGCTTCTAACTTGGTTTAGCATCTGCTGCGGCGTCCTGTCTCCTTCCCTCCTTCACTGCTTGATTATCACCTGTTGCTTCTTACTGGATAATCACCTGTTGCTTTTTCTAATTATCACCTGTTGCTTCTTGCTTCATTATCACCTGTTGCTTCTTACTGGATAATCACCTGTTGCTTTTTCTAATTATCACCTGTTGCTTCTTACTTCATTATCACCTGTTGCTTCTTGCTTCATTATCACCTGTTGCTTCTTACTTCATTATCACCTGTTGCTTCTTACTTGATTATTACCTGTTGCGGAATATCTGTCAAGTAATTCCCCACCAGAGGCAAAGGCAACTGCCTCTCCGTACTAACCTTCACGTACATCACTCTGCAAATCAACTCTACGCCAGTCAACCCAGACGTATGTCTAGGAAGCACCGTCACCCTCCACCCAGCCCCACAGCCCTCTGGCAGGTGTTTTCTGCCGGCTTTGGTTATCTGTGGGGTAACTAGAAGTCACACTACCGACCTCCAATTCCAAGTCTCGGTGACAAATGGTGTGACATCATCATCTTCAGGGGTATGAGTGTCCCCTGATCTCACGCACTTCTTTCTTGATTATCATCTGTTGCTTCTTCTTACTGGATAATCACCTGTTGCTTCTTACTTGATTATAACTTGTTGCTTTTTACTTGATTATCACCTGTTGCTTCTTGATTGTTACCTGTGCTTCTTACCTGATTATCACCTGTTGCTTCTTACTTGATTNAACATACAAATTGCTATCGAAATATATAAGTTAACGTAAATATAAATTCCATATAAATTCATATAAATTAAATAAATATAAATCTCACAGGTCGGTTCCCACATTATATGGTCCTTTGAACAAAGATCGTACAGAACCGGTTCGAATCTGCCACCATCAGGTATCTGGCATAATATGGTCATCATATATACGGTCATCTTCGAGCCAGATGACAGACTATTTGGTCATCTTTGTATGGGATGAACCAGAGTTAACCAGTGGATTAATTAAAATACACTGGTACTAGTGCGATTTATACAATAACAATACATCGCCAGTCAAAGACCGGCAGCGTAGCCTCGAGCAAGCTCACGAGCCCCTCAGCCCAGCCCAGCCTCACTCAGCGGTTTCATTGTCTGCCACCAATTGGTGGAGTGTTATTCCGTGAAGTGACAGCGTTTATTTTAGAGCCAGCCAAATTAGTGGCTGTGCCCTCACGAGATTATCCAGAATTTTTGGTGTTAATTTTGCAAGAGATTATCCACGAATTTTGTGGTGTTAATTTCGCGATGTAACGCCTGGAGAGTGCACCCGTGGCTCGCCGTGGGAGCGTCCTGGTGGGGTCAGCCTGTGACCTCTGATTCAGCTAGAGTTAAATGAAATATTTTCTGGCTCCTCCCTAGTCAGCTTGTTCCTGTTTATGAATAATCCTGATAGTCTTGACAAACAACTTAATGGTACATCTTGATTGCTTTTTTGCACATCATGGGAAGCTGACGCCCTGATGTGCTGACCAACTATTTAGGTGTGCAAAACACTTTTTCCCAAGTAGGCTGAATCAGCTGGGAATAGGACCACACCAGACTTTCTCACAACAGTGTAAAACGCCCCCCCCCCCTCCACCATTGTAACCCCTATAATTGTACCACTAATGGATACACTGGAACCAAAGGTACCCTTCTAAGGAAATGCTACACAGGATTAACTACGCTACCACCATCTGCCTTGTCCATTAACAATATCAAGCAACGAGAGTATTAGTATCTGACAGAGGTCAAGAGTTTGTTGGTAACACTTTTAAAGAAGTTTGTAAAATTTTAGAAGCTACCACAGCCCTCACGACGGCTTATCATCCGCAAGCAAACGGTATGACTGAAAGAACCAATCGTACAATTAAGGACATGCTAGCAATTCTTGCAGAGAAAGATGCTGCCACCTGGGACGAACAACTCCCCTATGTTCTACTAGCCTTGAACACTGCCATTCATCAGTCAATTAATACACAACCACTGCTGCTTTTTACAGGGCGCTCATGTAATTTCCCATCAGGTCTGCTTAACAGACACGAGGTTGTGTACGGTGAGGATTATCCTTCAGAAATCCTCTCTAAAATGAGAAATACTTGGAAGATTGCTGCTGAGGCTTCTAAGACAGTGAGGAGCCGGTATGCGCACTATTATGATAAGAAGGTACAAGCATTGACACTTAAAGAGGGAAGCTTGGTTATGAGGTTAAATGAAAAGGCACCTGCCAATCAAAGTAGGAAACTAGCACCTAGATGGTGTGGACCATATAGAGTAATTAAGAAGCTTGGTCCAGTTAATTTTCTGATCAAGGGAATTTTTGATGACCAGGGTGACACAACTATTCATGTCAACAAATTAAAGTGTTATGTTGCTAGGGAGGAACTGGAACTGCTTTCAGCGATTCCCATTCCTGACCCTTCTGTGTGACTGACCCAGCTGGGCTTGTCCAGGATGGAGAGGAGGACCTGTCAACTCTCATTCGCACCCAGGGTCAGCCTTGTCACCCCCCATGGTAACGAGGTCACGGGCGAGGCGGGAAGAGTTTCAGTAACTCGCTGTCTTGTCTCTTAGTAGTTTTTATCATTTTTTTTAACTGGCAATTGTTTTGTAATTTTGTCATGGTTGTATTCAGAGAACATGTCTTGCCTGCCCCTGGGCTGTACCCTGTCACCAAAGCCCAGGAGAGAGTCCTTGCTTCCGCCAGTCGGAGTGTTATTCTGTCTTCCCCAGGTCTGCTTGTCGACACCGCTCTGTCCCCAGTACCAGCTACTCGTGAAACAACATCGAGGCAGTGGAGAGGGGGTTACATTACACCCCACCCCCCTCCCAACACTCCCGGTAACACCACCACTCGGTTACCTGGGACGGTGGTAATGACACCATTCACCCAGCCGACACCTCCCACCAAACGAGATTGTCCGGGCCAGTGTTCCAGTCAACAGAGCACAGCTGTCCAGATGTCAACGTACCAATATGGTGGGCCCCAGTCTTGCAGTTCATCATCAGAAGCACCCACCTGTCTGCTGAGACACACCGTGCAGGCACACCGGAAGTGGAGGCGCGAGATCACCAAGCGGGTATGCCAGCAGCAGTAACCTACCAGTTCCCCCTCGTCCTTGGCGATGCCACATCACTGAATCCACCAAGATGCGCAACGAAGCGGTCACATTCCAACGGCACCTCCCTACTGAGTGTGCTTGACTCGCCAATAGGGTGCACGTTTCGCACCATCGGCCCAAGGTCAGGCACATTAGGGCATGCGCGATAAAGCGTACCGGCTCAGTAGAATGTGACACAAGCAATGCCTGTACAGTGATGGGTCCCAGGAGCTGAAGTCAGGATCCATCTGGCCTGCCGCCACACCTCAACACCTGCACCTGCTTACTTCTGTTGCAAGACATCGTTGACGTCATCCTCTCTGCCCTGCTGTCACGACTTGTGCTATGTAGCTGCTGTCACTCATCATCGACCTTCGGCTTCAAGCAACTGGTTGAGATGTGCTTCCATACATCTCTCCCAACACCGTTCACCTGTGACCGACCAAGTCCCCGGCCGTGGTCACTTGCCGCTACTCTTCACACCACCACCTTCGATCGGTTAGCAGCTTGACGAGGAGTCTGTCACCATTAGACTCGCTCTGTCACCAGATGTACTCCGGAGCTGTTGCAAGAGGATCTCGGGGGATGTGCAGGCATCATCGATGAGCAGAAGCTACACCATCATCAGGTCTCCAACATCAGATCTTCAACCTCAGGCCACCATGCGAGAGTACAACGGATGCACGATAGAAAACGCGAATATCAACAGAAACATTTAGTGTCAAGGTTTACGAATGCTGGTTAAGAGACATGACTCTATTATTAACAGTGTCAAAATGAATATTTCTAATCGGGTTAAAAGTGTACCATCTATGGGGATGTAAAGTAACTAGGCCTAGAAAAAGTGGTCCTAGATAGTGATCTTAGCTAGATGACTTGGGTCTCTAGCACGAACTTTATTTAGAATTTTATTATTATTTTGTTTCATGTATGTGTCTAGGTAATAAGTCTGTCCTGGTGATAAGTGTCCAGGTTCCCTAGTTTGGTACCAGTGTATGGGTACATATTTTTTTTTTAATATTTGCATGCCTTTATGTTTCAATAAAATGTTGTAATGTTAAACGATGTTTCTTTTGTGGTGAGAGGTAATCTTACTATCAGTATGTGCAGGGTGCATGGCGATTGACCCTGGCACTATTGTCTTGTGCGGTATTTGGATTGGCCCACAAGTATTCTGTAAATTTGCAGTTCTGTTGCAGTTTTTCATGTCGATTATTTTTATATTTTAAAAATGTTTTATAATTGTATAGCTTATTAAAATGGTTGTGGGTCATGCGGTGCCCAGCAGATGTTTGGGTATGTCCCACTTAGGTATAATGTTACCTGGTATTTTTAATTAAATTTAAATGTTAGAGTAGGAATATTACATATTTTTTTCATGTTATTAACCATTTTTTGTATGTTTTGGTCTTCCAGCTTTCTGGGGAAGCCTTGCTGGGCTGCCTAGGGTGCAGTCGGGATTTGTCTTTTTTTTTCATTAATATACTGTATTGTCATATTATGTTCCTCGGATTTGTATCGAGTATAAGGGTATCATTACTTGTATTTTTACCAATATTTTTTTGTACTTTTATTCCTTTCATTGTACATTTGTGTGTTGTTCTTACTGGATGGTAACTGTATAATGTACTTTGTCAGTTTACTTTTATCAATTTGTCACTGGCAATTTTTTTTTCTTTTAGGGTATAATGGACGAGTTGCGATAAGACAAAATCAGGCTTAACTTAGATACACCCAATTGTTGTCCTAATTCCGGGAGAGGGAGTATTGTAACGCCCGGAGAGTGCACCCGTGGCTCACCGTAGGAGCGTCCTGGTGGGGTCAGCCTGTGACCTCAGATTCAGCTAGAGTTAATTGAAATATTTTCTGGCTCCTCCCTAGTCAGCTTGTTCCTGTTTTTGAATAATCCTGATAGTCTTTTTTTTTAGATATATACAAAAGTTGTTACATTCTTGTACAGCCACTAGTACGCGTAGCATTTCGGGCAGGTCCCTGGAATACGATCCCTGCCGCGAAGAATCGTTTTTTCATCCAAGTACACATTTTACTGTTGCGTTAAACAGAGGCTACAGTTAAGGATTTGCGCCCAGTAAATCCTCCCCGGCCAGGATACGAACCCATGACATAGCACTCGCGGAACGCCAGGCGAGTGTCTTACCACTACACCACGGAGACTGTAAACTCTTGACAAACAACTTAATGGTACATCTTGATTGCTTTTTTGCACATCATGGAAAGCTGACACCCTAATGTGCTGACCAACTATTTAGGTGTGCTAAACACTTTTTCCAGAGCAGGCTGAATCAGCTGGGAACAGGACCACACCAAACTTTCCCACAACAGTGTAAAACGCCCCCCCCCCCTCCACCATTGCAACACCACTATTTGTAACCCCTATAATTGTACCACTAATGGCTACACTGGAACCAAAGGTACCCTTCCAAGGAAATGCTACACAGGATTAACTACGCTGCCACAATCTGCCGTATCAAGCAACGAGAGTATTAGTATCTGATAGAGGTCAAGAGTTTGTTAGTAATGCTTTTAAAGAAGTTTGTAAAATTTTAGAAACTACCACAGATCTCACGATGGCTTATCATCCGCAAGCAAACGGTATGAGTGAAAGAATCAATCATACAATTAAGGACATGATAGCAATTCTTGCAGAGAAAGATGCTGCCACCTGGGACGAACAACTCCCCTATGTTCTACTAGCCTTGAACACTTCCATTCATCAGTCAATTAATACACAACCATTGCTGCTTTTTACGGGGCGCTCATGTAATTTCCCATCAGGTCTGCGACACGAGGTTGTGTACGGTGAGGATTATCCTTCAGAAATCCTCTCTAAAATGAGAAATGCTTGGAAGATTGCTGCTGAGGCTTCTAAGACAACGAGGAGCCAGTATGCGCACTATTATGATAAGAAGGTTCAACCGTTGACACTTAGAGAGGGAAGCATGGTTATGAGGTTAAACGACATATTCGACCTCGAGACACAAAAGAAGGTCACCACCAAAGACACCTTGCAAGCAAAACTTATTGCAGAAGGAGGAAAGATTCGAGGCAACTACAGAAGCACCATACTGTCCCCCGAGCTCAAAGCGGCAACTAAGAGCCTTCGTGATAACAAGAAGATAGTCGTCAGGAGAGGTGACAAGTTGCCAATATACGTCATTCTTAAAAAAGACGAATATCTGGCGAAAATGAACCTCATACTCTCTGACCAAACTAAATTCCAAAGGGTAATGAAGGACACTACAGCCGAATTGAAAACAAAGGTAAACAGATTGATCGAAACTGCGAACGCCAAGAAATCCGGACTCCACCTGCCAAAGATTATTGGGGATACAAATCTAGGTGTGCGTATGGAAATGCCAAGACACACAAGCCTGGAAACCCCCCCCCTTCGGCCAATCATCAGCCAGATACCCACACCCACGTACAGACAGGCGAAGCGACTCAATGGCTTGCTGACTCCTATGTGCCTTGTGCTTTCAGCCTGAAGTCTCCAAAGGAATTTGTTGACTGCGGGGAACATGGGCCACAGGGATAAGAGCCTCGTTGGACGTAGAATCACTGTTTACCAACGTACCTGTGGATGAAACAATCGGGATAATAGCAGAGTGTATCGTGATCCGGCCTGCACTCCTCTTGACATACCAGAAAACATTCTAAGGAAACTACTCCAAGCTTGTACTAAAGAAGCACCCTTCTTGAGCCCAGATGGGCACATGTATCAGCAAGTAGATGGGGTCGCCATGGGTTCTTCCCTAGGTGTCCTGTTTGCGGACTTCTACATGGGTACCATCGAACAGAAGGTCTTAGTTGACATGAACTTGAAACCTGCCATATACTGCAGGTATGTTGATGACATTTTTACACAGGTACCTGATGTCAAACGTCTGCAGGAGCTGAAGAAGGCATTCGAGCGGAATTCTGTATTGAGTTTCACTTACGAGATGGAGAAGGATAGGAAGCTGCCCTTTCTAGAAGTAACAGTCATGGAAAGGAGCGGAGGTTTCCACACTTCAGTCTACACTAAGGAAACAATCATAGGAATGTCCCTCAATGCCAGCAGTGACTGCCCAGACAGGTACAAGAGGAGTATTGTCAATGCTTACGTCGACCGTGCTCTCAGCCACAGCTCAGGATGGAAGGAAGTCGATGAAGAACTTTGTAGGGTAAGGCAGGTCCTAGTCAACAACGGCTTCTCCAATGGTTTCGTTGAAGACATCATAAAAAGGAAATTGAAATGCCATGCGACCTCTGAAGAGTCAACTAACACAACACTGTACCCCCTATTAGACTATTTTATAGGAACTTCTTTTCCACAGCTCATAAAATGGAGGAAAGGGTCCTGAAAAATATTGTTGATAGGAACGTTATCTCTACAGACAAAAATCAGAAGATAAAATTAACGATTTACTATAAAACCAAAAAAACGGCCAGCCTACTCATGAAAAACTCTCCAGACACAAGGCAGAACGCCTTAAAGGAGACCATCGTCGTCTATGCCTTCAAATGCCCACTTGGGGACTGTAAGCCCCAAAGAACTCAGTATATAGGCAAGACAACAACATCTCTTTCCAGGCGATTAACAATGCATAAGCAACAGGGCTCCATTAAGGAACATATAATCTCTTCCCACAACCAGACCATCACTAGAGAAGTCTTGACAAACAACACAGAAATCGATAGATACAGCGATAGCAGGCGGCTTGACATCTGCGAGGTACTACACATCAAAAAATCAACACCAGCAAACAACAGCCAATTAATGCACAACTATATTCAACCCACTTCAAGACTCCGTGCCAATATAAAAGCATCAAGAGGAAGTAGGAACCCAGGAACTACCGTGGAACAACCGTGGACATCTTCAAGAGGAAACTAGATTGTTTCCTTCAAGGAGTGCTGGACCAACCGTGCTGTGGTGGGTATGTGGGCCTGCGGGCCGCTCGAAGCAACAGCCTGGTTGAGTGGACCAAACTCTCACAAGTCAAGTCAGGTCTCGGGCCGAGCTTGGGAAGTAGAAGAACTCCCAGAACCCCATCAACTAGGTTTCAACCAGGTAAGTATGGGCCAATAGGCCCTTTGCATTTACTTCCATTCTTCCCTCTCATTTATCCAATTTATACCTATTGCACCGTGTTCTGTCTTGTGTTGGTCAAAAGTTTGGTCACCTTATCCAAAACTGTTGCAACATATCACCTCACCCAAATGTGAGTATATAAGACAAGCTGTTCAATGTTAGCATTAAGTAAAACTCTGTTTAGTGTTTTCAGGTTACAGTTGTGTGTAAACTAAAGTCTTTGAAAATGTAATAAGTTATTACGAAACGCGTTCAAGCGTCGCGTCAGACTAGAAATAAAAATGAATTTTGGAGAATTGATTTTTCAATTACCATCGACAGTAAAAAGAAACATAAGAAATATTGAGAAAATTCGTGTTAGAATTATTAATCTTACTTTTTTGGTCATATTTAACAACATATATATATATATATATATATATATATATATATATATATATATTATATATATATATATATATATATATATATATATATATATTCAATGCCCAACTTGCCTAAACACGCAAGAGTAGTTATTAAACTATAGAACACTTTCCCACCAGGAAAGTGGGAAAGTGTTCTATAGTTTAATAACTACTCTTGCGTGTTTAGGCAAGCTGGGCATTGCATAGACACAGTGTCTTCCCATATTCAACAGGGACTTGATGAAAAAACGTAAATTTGACCCCTCACTAGCTCTGGTGCTCTTGGGAGATGTTGGTTGAGGTGTTGAAATGCCCCGAAATTACCATCTCTTTTTAAGGGTCTGAGCGTGGTGTAGTGGGTTAAGGCGTTACCTGTCATGCTGGTTGCTGGAAGGCTTCTGTGCTGGCTAGGGTTCGAGTCTCCTGGTGGGAAAGTGTTCTATAGTTTAATATATATATATATATATATATATATATATATATATATATATATATATATATATATATATAACTGAAAACACCATACCCCTGACGGATTCGAACCCAGAAAAACTATTCAATTATATTTTATTATATTTACATTAGTGGACTGTATTTCAACAGCTCCGGGCAAATAATTCATCTTACACCCTTAGGGGGAATTTATATTAAAATTTATAATTACTGAACTAAAATAAATTAGTTTATTAAGATAAGAATTTGTGTTATTTAATTGAAGATTAATTAATTTCTGATAAATAATATTTGGAAACTATCAGTTTAGTTGCGTCAGAAGGTGACGCATATAAGTCTCGAGGGGCCCTCTGGTTCCATTGTTGACTTCGACGCTATGAAGTCAATCAACAATGACTTCACGGCGTCACTTCGTTGGCTGGTGCCAATTAAGCTCGATCTCGCTCACCAACCCGTCCTTGCAAATTCGTATAGTCAATATTGACTTATTAGTTACGTGCATAGGTGACATACTAAACATAATAGTTTCCCTTGAAAAGCTTCATAAAAACACCGACCTTACCTAACCTACTTAGTATGTTAAAATAAGCATCTTATAGCTTCGTAATTACAATTGTTACTTAATCTATTATAGGTATAGGTTAGGTAATAATTGTAATTACGAAGCAATAAGATGCTTATCTAAAATACTAAGTAGGTTAGGTAAGGTCGGTGTTTTCTATGAAGCTTTTCAAGGGAAACTATTATGTTAAGTATGTCACCTATGCACATATTTAATAAGTCAATATTGACTATACGAATTTGCGAGGACGGGTTGCGCTCACAGTCTGGACTCCGGCCTGGAGACATTTTACATTGTAGTAATGCACACCAATTTAATGAACTATTTAATCACGAATTACGGTGATTTCATTTTGCGAAGGCTTATACCCTCTCGCGGCTGGTTGATCCTGCCTTGTGACCGCCTAAGACTAAGTATAAGAATGGCCGCTCCCTATCACTATGTCAGACACGGAACAAAGCACTTCCCTGGCTGTAGGCGAGGTCGTTCAGCGGTGTATGCAACAGGAAGCGTGATAATCAGCCAAGAACCCGCCGGCGCCGCGTGCATCCCGTCCTGGGTGAGAGCAACATGGCGACTCTCTCCTCCAGGGAGGGAGCGTTCATGCTCCATATAATTTTTTTCATATTCCCGAAGGAGAGGTGTTCAAATTTTTCATTCATTAAATTAACTTCAGCGTTATTTGATTCTGTTATTTGCTGAAAAGAGTCGTCTGACTGTATGCATTAAGTACTAAGTACAGACGCAGATATGCTCAATACTATGTATTTTTTCCACAATGAATGGAGGAGTTAATTACAATTTTTCATTTTTTCGGAAAAATCTTTCTCTAATTTCGTTTTGATCATTTTTAGACAGCAAGAGAAAATATATTTTCTGGTGTATATTTAATTAATTACGTATTATATAAATTGAATAGAACTAGATGGAAATTTTTCATCACATAACAAATTCATAACGGCCTTATAAGTTACAGTAATATGTCACAGTTATAACTGTAACTAATAACTAACTAAAACTGTAACTCATAAATGACCCATCACTGTAACTCACAAATTACTCATAACTAATTTATAAATTACTCATAACTGTTACTCATAAATGATTCCTAACTCATAGCTAATTCATAAGTGTAACTCATAACGTATCTCATTATTAACTTACAACTGTAATTAATAAGTGTAACTTATAATTAATTCAAAACTGTAACTCACAACTGTAACTAATATGGTTCCTTACAACTCGTTACGTGGCAGGTGTGGTCCGTGGCAGCTGTGGACCGTGGCAGGTGTGGACCGTGGCAGGTGTGGACCGTGGCAGGTGTGGACCGTGGCAGGTGTGGACCGTGGCAGGTGTGGACCGTGGCAGGGAGGCCTGCCGTCTGGTTGTGGCCAGGTATTGATTAGTGACGGGGGGGGGGGGGGAAAGGGGGGGTTGTAGGCACCTCTCCCCATACCTGTTGCTCCTCCCTCTCCTACCTGTTTCCTCACCTGTTGCTGCCTCCTCCTCCTTCGTTATCACCTGTTGCTGCCTCCTCCCTCCTTCGTTATCACCTGTTGCTTCTTGCTTCTTTATCACCTCTTGCTTCTAACTTGGTTTAGCATCTGCTGCGGCGTCCTGTCTCCTTCCCTCCTTCACTGCTTGATTATCACCTGTTGCTTCTTACTGGATAATCACCTGTTGCTTTTTCTAATTATCACCTGTTGCTTCTTGCTTCATTATCACCTGTTGCTTCTTACTGGATAATCACCTGTTGCTTTTTCTAATTATCACCTGTTGCTTCTTACTTCATTATCACCTGTTGCTTCTTGCTTCATTATCACCTGTTGCTTCTTACTTCATTATCACCTGTTGCTTCTTACTTGATTATTACCTGTTGCGGAATATCTGTCAAGTAATTCCCCACCAGAGGCAAAGGCAACTGCCTCTCCGTACTAACCTTCACGTACATCACTCTGCAAATCAACTCTACGCCAGTCAACCCAGACGTATGTCTAGGAAGCACCGTCACCCTCCACCCAGCCCACAGCCCTCTGGCAGGTGTTTTCTGCCGGCTTTGGTTATCTGTGGGGTAACTAGAAGTCACACTACCGACCTCCAATTCAAGTCTCGGTGACAAATGGTGTGACATCATCATCTTCAGGGGTATGAGTGTCCCCTGATCTCACGCACTTCTTTCTTGATTATCATCTGTTGCTTCTTACTGGATAATCACCTGTTGCTTCTTACTTGATTATAACTTGTTGCTTTTTACTTGATTATCACCTGTTGCTTCTTGATTGTTACCTGTTGCTTCTTACTTGATTATCACCTGTTGCTTCTTACTTGATTNCTCTTGGTGTCAACGTCTCTCTCTTGGTGTCAACGTTTCTCTCTCTTGGTGTCAACGCTTCTCTCTCTTGGTGTCAACGTTTCTCTCTGGTGTCAACGTTCTCTCTCTTGGTGTCAACGTTTCTCTCTTGGTGTCAACGTTTCTCTCTCTTGGTGTCAACGTTACTCTCTTGGTGTCAACGTTTCTCTCTCTTGGTGTCAACGTTTCTCTCTCTTGGTGTCAACGTTACTCTCTCTTGGTGTCAACGTTACTCTCTCTTGGTGTCAACGTTACTCTCTCTTGTGTCAACGTTACTCTCTTGGTGTCAACGTTTCTCTCTCTTGGTGTCAACGTTTCTCTTGGTGTCAACGTTACTCTCTTGGTGTCAACGTTTCTCTCTCTCTGGTGTCAACGTTTCTCTCTCTTGGTGTCAACGTTACTCTCTCTTGGTGTCAACGTTACTCTCTCTTGGTGTCAACGTTTCTCTCTCTTGGTGTCAACGTTTCTCTCTCTTGGTGTCAACGTTTCTCTCTTGGTGTCAACGTTCTCTCTCTCTTGGTGTCAACGTTTCTCTCTCTTGGTGTCAACGTTACTCTCTCTTGGTGTCAACGTTTCTCTCTCTTGGTGTCAACGTTACTCTCTCTTGGTGTCAACGTTACTCTCTCTTGGTGTCAACGTTTCTCTCTCTTGGTGTCAACGTTTCTCTCTCTTGGTGTCAACGTTTCTCTCTCTTGGTGTCAACGTTTCTCTCTCTTGGTGTCAACGTTACTCTCTCTTGGTGTCAACGTTTCTCTCTCTTGGTGTCAACGTTACTCTCTTGGTGTCAACGTTTCTCTCTCTTGGTGTCAACGTTACTCTCTTGGTGTCAACGTTCTCTCTCTTGGTGTCAACGTTACTCTCTTGGTGTCAACGTTTCTCTCTCTTGGTGTCAACGTTACTCTCTTGGTGTCAACGTTTCTCTCTCTTGGTGTCAACGTTACTCTCTCGGTGTCAACGTTACTCTCTTGGTGTCAACGTTACTCTCTTGGTGTCAACGTTACTCTCTTGGTGTCAACGTTTCTCTCTCTTGGTGTCAACGTTACTCTCTCTTGTGTCAACGTTACTCTCTCTTGGTGTCAACGTTACTCTCTCTTGGTGTCAACGTTACTCTCTCTTGGTGTCAACGTTTCTCTCTCTTGGTGTCAACGTTTCTCTTGGTGTCAACGTTACTCTCTGGTGTCAACGTTTCTCTCTCTTGGTGTCAACGTTACTCTCTTGGTGTCAACGTTACTCTCTTGGTGTCAACGTTACTCTCTTGGTGTCAACGTTACTCTCTCTTGGTGTCAACGTTACTCTCTTGGTGTCAACATTACTCTCTTGGTGTCAACGTTACTCTCTCTTGGTGTCAACGTTACTCTCTCTTGGTGTCAACGTTACTCTCTTGGTGTCAACGTTTCTCTCTCTTGGTGTCAACGTTACTCTCTTGGTGTCAACGTTACTCTCTCTTGGTGTCAACGTTACTCTCTTGGTGTCAACGTTACTCTCTCTTGGTGTCAACGTTACTCTCTCTTGGTGTCAACGTTACTCTCTTGGTGTCAACGTTACTCTCTTGGTGTCAACGTTTCTCTCTTGGTGTCAACGTTACTCCCTTGGTGTCAACGTTACTCTCTCTTGGTGTCAACGTTACTCTCTTGGTGTCAACGTTACTCTCTTGGTGTCAACGTTTCTCTCTCTTGGTGTCAACGTTACTCTCTTGGTGTCAACGTTTCTCTCTTGGCGTCAACGTTACTCTCTTGGTGTCAACGTTACTCTCTTGGTGTCAACGTTACTCTCTTGGTGTCAACGTTTCTCTCTTGGTGTCAACGTTACTCTCTTGGTGTCAACGTTACTCTCTTGGTGTCAACGTTACTCTCTTGGTGTCAACGTTACTCTCTTGGTGTCAACGTTACTCCTTGGTGTCAACGTTACTCTCTCTTGGTGTCAACGTTACTCTCTTGGTGTCAACGTTACTCTCTTGGTGTCAACGTTTCTCTCTCTTGGTGTCAACGTTACTCTCATGGTGTCAACATTACTCTCTTGGTGTCAACATTACTCTCTCTTGGTGTCAACGTTACTCTCTTGGTGTCAACGTCACTCTCTTGGTGTCAACATTACTCTCTTGGTGTCAACGTGTCAGCACGTCACACCAGCAGGGCAGGCCAGTGCAGCAGCAAGATCGACAGCCAGTAGTAACATGTTGCAAGGTAAACCCCCACTGCTGCACAAGCAGCAGTGGGGGTTCACTGCACAGCATCCAGCTGTGACCCAGTTCTTAAGGCCGTCATCGTTATCACCACCGTCCCTCAGCGACGTCAAATGGGTACTCATTTGTCATAGGCCGGTGGGAGGGAGGAGATAACAGGAAGCAGATAACGGGAGCCGGTCGGCCGAGCGGACAGCACGCGTGGCTTGTGATCCTGTGATCCTGTGTTCGATCCCAGGCGCCGGAGAGAAACAATGGGCAGAGTTTCTTTCACCCTATGCCTACCTAGCAGTAAAATAGGTACCTGGGTGTTAGTCAGCTGTCACGGGCTGCTTCCTGGGGGTGGAGGCCTGGTCGAGGAGCAGGCCGCGGGGACACTAAAGCCCCGAAATCATCTCAAGATAACCTCAAGGTAACGGAAGCAAGCAATAGTGGCTTAGGTCAGTCCAAGACTCAGACAGAAGAATAACTGGGTTGAATTTACCCCAACGATGTTGCTTATAGAAAAACACAAGGAAATAAGATTCAGGAAAGTCTCAAATCAAAGTGAAGAAAAGGTAGTAAGAAAATTCATGTTAATTATAAATGTGAAATTTTGTCTTAAGAGAAAGATAAGACATTCTGGGAGGGGAACTGAGATTAATGTTCCCAGGTGTGAGAGGAAAGAAAATTATTGTGTAAATTTTTTTTATTAAGGAAATTGTCTTATTTAAAAAAAAGATGGATTTGAGAGTGGCCAAAAAATATGCCTCACTCACCCGTTTAAGACAGAGGTTGTTTAAACAAGGAGATGTGAGTAGTGGCTGTCTACTGTATTGTGTCACGTTTTACATAAAATTGCCAAGAAAATTAGCGAGGAAGAAAATGTCCAGATTTCTATTATTAAGACATTAAGACAGCCAAGTGAAAAAGAGAGGTGACACTGAAACAACTCACCTTGAAGGACAAACAAGTGTCTTTTGTGCAAGTATGATCTCAAAAATCGTACACTAGGGAACAAAACATTGTTGCACCAGTTAAAGCAATAGGAAAAACAATCTTCCTCACAAACCAGTGTTCGAAAGTCAAGTGACAGTGTGTTTGATTTCCAAACGATCTGCTTGGTGGCGAACATACTTCCGAAAAATGAGTTAAAAATAAAACTCAAAGAGACCAATCGAGAAAAGAGATACAGTGCAAGAAAGTTGAAAGTCTTTACTTTAAAAGCCGTATTCTCGAGGCTGCGAAAAGCTTGCAAGACAAGCGGGGCTCAGAAGTGACACTGTGAATTAGCAATGTGTGGGACGGGCGCAGGAGAGGGAAGGTCTCTCCTGGAGCGCGTGCGGTAAAGTTCTTTAAGTGGTCTACACCTGTACGTCACAGGTCTCAAGATGAACCTGTGACCGCAGCAGTTCACCATGTGTGTGTATTCGTACATCGAGCTACAGCGGAAGAGTGTCAGTTCTCATTCAATGAAGTGTTTCAAGATTTCAAAGGTCGTGTATCTACTGACGAGACAGTCAAGATGAGGCTTCATATCACATATTATGAAGAGCCAACCATTTGTTTTCGTGATGATGGCAATTAGGTTCCTCCAAAATTTCTTTGCAGTATATAAAACAAGAACGAACAGGAAGAACGTCTTCGTCTAGTTCAATCGTTAAGAGGATATTAGATCCAAAGTATATGAAGGAAAACTACAACCATGTCAGTAGCACACGCAATCATTCCTGCAAATAGACCAAAAATCACAAACATATTGGTCTGGCGGCATTGTTAATCGTGGCATTTGGTTCAAAATACCTGATAAATATCACCTGTGTTCAAGTCATCATATAACGTTGACATATGTTTTTGTGCATCATATGGAGAAATAAGTTATTCGTCGCATCAGCCCTTTACGACCAACCCTTTCATGTTAGATTAGGCTGCTGTTTCTCCACTCGGAAACCGTTAGGCCTACATTAAACATGCTGTGTAGAGATTTTTGGACCGTTTTATAGAAAATTAAATTTCCTTCCAAAACGTATTCAATACTATCTAACTGAGACTAACAAGAAACGAGATATTTGTCAGAAACATATTTTGGGCGCCATTTTTAAAGATGCTCACTTCTTCATAGAACAAAGACTCATATAATAAAGGGTTAACAACATTTTCAGATTATATATATAATAAACCAAAACGGGGTACCACCTCTGGTGCAAGTGTAGGGACCCATAGCCTCGGAGAAGAAAATAAAGAGTACTCAGAGAAGACCTTGTGGATGCTCACTGAACACTTTGATATTTTATATATATATATTATATATATTATATATATATATATATATATTAATATATATATATATATATATATATATATGTCGTACCTAGTAGCCAGAACGCACTTCTCAGCCTACTATGCAAGGCCCGATTTGCCTATAAGCCAAGTTTTCCTGAATTAATATTTTCTCTAATTTATTTCTTATGAAATGATAAAACTACCCATTTCATTATGTATGAGGTCAATTTTTTTTTATTGGAGTTAAAATAACGAAGATATATGACCGAACCTAACCATCCCTACCTAACCTAACCTAACCTATCTTTATAGGTTAGGTTAGGTTAGGTAGCCGAAAAAGTTAGGTTAGGTTAGGTAGGTTAGTAGTAGAAAAACAATTAATCATGAAAACTTGGCTTATTAGGCAAATCGGGCCTTGCATAGTAGGCTGAGAAGTGCGTTCTGGCTACTAGGTACGACATATATATATATATATATTTATATATATATATATATATATATATATATATATATATATATATACATGTATTAGTAGCAGTCTTGTAAATATATGTTGTTGGATATGACCAAAAGGGTAAGATTAATGATTCTAACACGAAGCTTCTCAATATTTTTTACGTTTTTCTTCACTGTCGGGGTAATTGAAAATTACTTTTCAAAGTTCATTTTCTCATTTTTATTTAAGGCCTGACGCCTAAAAGCGTTTCGCAAGGACTTCTCACATTTTCAAAGACAGGTTCTTACACATATCATTTCATGCTTATATTCGTTTTTGGGTGAGGTGATATGACAAATGTTTTTGGGTGAGGTGACAAAAGCCAGAACACGAATTAGTGGGCATATATTGCATATAAGAACATAAGAATGAAAGTAACTACAGAAGGCCTATTGGCCCATATTTTCTTTTGCTGCTTCTATGTTAGTTCGGGGTCTTGAAGTGGGTAGAATATAGTTATGTGTAAATTGGCTGTTGATTGCTGATGTTGACTTTTTGACGTGTAAGGCCTCGCTGATATCGAGTCTTCTGCTGTCGCTGTATCTATCGATGATTTCTGTGTTGCTTGTAAAGATTTCTCTGATGATCTGGCTGTGAGAGGAGATTATGTGTTCCTTGATGGAGCCCCTGTTGTTTGTGCATTGTTAATCGCCTAGAAAAAGACGTTGTTGTCTTGCCTATATACTGAGTTCTTTGGGGCTTAGTCTCCAAGTGGGCATTTGAAGGCATAGACGACGTTGGTTTCCTTCAAGTCGTTCTGTTTGGTGTCTGGGGAGTTTTTCATGAGTAGATTGGCCGTTTTTTTGGTTTTATAGTAAATTGTCAATTATATTTTCTGATTTTTGTGTGTGGGGATAACGTTCCTATCAACAGTATCTTTCAGGACCCTTTCCTCCATTTTATGAGCCATCGAAAAGAAGTTCCTGTAAAATAGTCTAATAGGGGTACAAGTGTTGTGTTAGTTGACTCTTCAGAGGTTGCATGGCGTTTCACCTTTCAGTTTATGATGTCTTCAAAAAAACCGTTAGAGAAGCCATTGTTGACTAGGACTTGCCTTACCCTACAGAGTTCTTCATTGACTTGCTTCCATCCTGGGCTGTAGCTGAGAGCCCGGTCCATGTAAGCGTTGACAACACTCCTCTTGTACCTGTCTGGGCAGTCACTATTGACATTGAGGCACATTCCTATGTTTGTTTCCTTAGTGTAGACTGCAGTGTGGAAGCCTCTGCTCCTTTCCGTGACTGCTACATCTGGAAAGGGCAGCTTCCCATTATTCTCCATCTTGTAAGTGAAACTCAACACAGAATTCTGCTCAAATGCCTTCTTCAGCTGCTGCAGACGTCTGGCATCAGGTACCTGCATAAAAATGTCGTCAACATACCTGCAGTATATGGCGGGTTTCAAGTCCATCGAGCAGAGGGTCTTGGTTGCCATGAACTTGAAACCCGCCATATACTGCAGGTATGTTTGTCAGAAAACCCGACACCATATACTAATATTACATGCAATATGCAGATAATATTTCTGCTGTTGTATACACAAGTTAACCCATAGAAAATGTAGCTTGTAGTGGAATTTTCCATCAATAGAAAACGGGATATCATTGCCACATAGTGCTATAAATTTACCAGCTATTCTGTTGGGAATTATTCTTAAATACATTAGTCTTTGGACTTTTAATATCATAAAAACATCTCATTTGAATTAACTTAATTATCAGTATCAAAATACAGTAAATGTGACCCTTCTATCACTTACTGACATCTGGACAAAGTGAGCCAGGAGCGTCAGTAGTGAAGGAGGTCAGCCATTGTTAAGACCAGAGTCGCTGGGGAGCAAATTCAGCTCCTATAATTCTCTTGGACGAAGTGTTATAGAGATCAAATTAGTGCTCTACCATCATCAACACGCAGTCAACATAAACAAGGGAAGTGTCTTACCGAAACCTGTTTATCTAATCATTTCTGGCCAGTTAATGTTAGGTAGATATTGGGCGAACCGGTTAGCACGAGAAAGAGCCTCTAAATACAGGTAATTAAGCCTTTTCCTTATCTTATATAATATACAGTGTTTTCTCTGATATAGCTGTCATATATTAGGATTCCAGCTTTACAGCTAGTGCCCTTTGACAGGAACAAGAAGAGGAAGCAAGAATTAATCTTGGTACTTCAGTTACTTGGGGTGTTGGAAGCTAGCCTCTCACGAGGATAATTTGGGGTCTACATCCTAGTTATACCTGGTAGACTAAGCCTACCATACAATAAGATAAGGCACCTCCTCAATTTATATACTAATATATGTAGTTTAAGACTGTAATTTGATTGGCTGCATATATATAAATTTAATATAAACCCCCCTAATGTGTAAGGATCGATTTGTGAGAATTTGCATAAATACAGTCCACTAAACATACAAATTGCTATCGAAATATATAAATTAATGTAAATATAAATTCCATATAAATTCATATAAATTAAATAAATATAAATCTCACAGGTCGGTTCCACATTATATGGTTTTTTGAACCAAGATAGTACAGAACCGGTTCGAATCTGCCACCATCAGGTATCTGGCATAATATGGTTATCATATATATGGACATCTTCGAGCCGGATGACAGACTATTTAGTCATCTTTGTATGGGATGAACCAGAGTTAACCAGTGGATTAATTAAATACACTGGTACTAGTGCGAGTTATACAATAACAATACATCGCCAGTCAAAGACCAGCAGCGTAGCCTCGAGCAAGCTCACGAGCCCCTCAGCCCAGCCCAGCCTCACTCAGCGGTTTCATTGTCTCCCACCAATTGGTGGAGTGTTATTCCGTGAAGTGACAGCGTTTATTTTAGAGCCAGCCAAATTAGTAGCTGTGCCCTCACGAGATTATCCAGAATTGTGGTGTTAATTTTGCAAGAGATTATCCACGAATTTTGTGGTGTTAATTTCGCGATGTAACGCCTGGAGAGTGCACCCGTGGCTCGCCGTGGGAGCGTCCTGGTGGGGTCAGCCTGTGACCTCAGATTCAGCTAGAGTTAATTGAAATATTTTCTGGCTCCTCCCTAGTCAGCTTGTTCCTGTTTATGAATAATCCTAATAGTCTTGACAATCACTTAATGGTACATCTTGATTGCTTTTTTGCACATCATGGAAGCTGGCGCCCTGATGTGCTGACCAACTATTTAGGTGTGCAAAACACTTTTTTCCAGAGTAGGCTGAATCAGCTGGAAACAGGACCACACCAGACTTTCTCACAACAGTGTAAAATGCCCCCCCCTCCACCATTGTAACCCCTATAATTGTACCACTAATGGCTACACTGGAACCAAAGGTACCCTTCCAAGGAAATGCTACACGGGATTAACTACGCTGCCGCCATCTGCCTTGTCCATTAACAATATCAAGCAACGAGAGTATTAGTATCTGACAGAGGTCAAGAGTTTGTTGGTAAGACTTTTAAAGAAGTTTGTAAAATTTTAGAAACTACCACAGCCCTCACGACGGCTTATCATCCGCAAGCAAACGGTATGACTGAAAGAACCAATCGTACAATTAAGGACATGATAGCAATTCTTGCAGAGAAAGATGCTGCCACCTGGGACGAACAACTCCCCTATGTTCTAATAGCCTTGAACACTGCCATTCATCAGTCAATTGCCATTCATCAGTCAAACAACCACTGCTGCTTTTTACAGGGCGCTCATGTAATTTCCCATCAGGTCAGCTTAACAGACACGAGTTGTGTACGGTGAGGATTATCCTTCAGAAATCCTCTCTAAAATGAGAAATGCTTGGAAGATTGCTGCTGAGGCTTCTAAGACAGCGAGAAGCCGGTATGCGCACTATTATGATAAGAAGGTACAACCACTGACAATTAAAGAGGGAAGCTTGGTTATGAGGTTAAATGAAAAGGCACCTGCCAATCAAAGTAGGAAGCTAGCACCTAGATGGTGTGGACCATATAGAGTAATTAAGAAGCTAGGTTCAGTTAATTTTCTGATCAAGGGAATTTTTGATGACCAGGGTGACACAACTATTCATGTCAACAAATTAAAGTGTTACGTTGCTAGGGAGGAACTGGAACTGCCTTCAGCGATTCCAATTCCTGACCCTTCTGAGGTGACTGACTGGGCTTGTCCAGAATGGAGAGGACCTGTCAACTCTCATTCATTCTCAGGGTCAGCCTTGTCACCCCCATGGTAACGAGGTCACGGGCGAGGCGGGAAGAGTTTCAGTAACTCGCTGTCTTGTCTCTTAGTAGTTTTTATCATTTTTTTTAACTGGCAATTGTTTTGTAATTTTGTCATGGTTGTATTCAGAGAACATGTCTTGCCTGCCCCTGGGCTGTACCCTGTCACCAAAGCCCAGGGGAGAGTCCTTGCTTCCACCAGTGGGAGTGTTATTCTGTCTTCCCCAGGTCTGCTTGTCCACACCGCTCTGTCCCCGGTACCAGCTACTCGTGAAACAACATCGAGGCCAGAGGGATCACCCCTCTGGTACAGTGGAGAGGGGGTTACGTTACACCCCACCCCCTCCCAACACTCCCGGTAACCCCACCACTCGGTTACCTGGGACGGTGATAATGACACCATTCACCCAGCCGACACCTCCCACCAAACGAGATTGTCCGGGCCAGTGTTCCAGTCAACAGAGCACAGCTGTCCAGATGTCAACGTACCAGTATGGTGGGCCCCAGTTTTGCAGTTCATCATCAGAAGCACCCACCTGTCTGCTGAGACACACAGTGCAGGCACACCGGAAGTGGAGGCGCGAGGTCACCAAGCGGGTATACCAGCAGCAGTAACCTACCAGTTCCCCCTCGTCCTTGGCGATGCCACATCACTGAATCCACCAAGATGCGCAACGAGGCGGTCACATTCCAAGGGCACCTCCCTACTTAGTGTGCTTGACTCGCCAATACATATTTTTTTTCATGTTATTAACCATTTTTTGTATGTTTTGGTCTTCCAGCTTTCTGGGAAGCCTTGCTGGGCTGCCTAGGGTGCAGTCGGGATTTGTCTTTTTTTTTCATTAATATACTTTATTGTCATATTGTCATATTATGTTCCTCGAATTTATATCGAGTATAAGGGTATCATTACTTGTATTTTTACCAATATTTTTTTGTACTTTTATTCCTTTCATTGTACATTTGTGTGTTGTTCTTACTGGATGGTAACTACATAATGTACTTTTTCAGTTTACTTTTATCAATTTGTCACTGGCAATTTTTTTTTCTTTTAGGGTATAATGGACAAGTTGCGATAAGACAAAATCAGGCTTAACTTAGATACACCCAATTGTTGTCTTAATTCCGGGGAGAGGGAGTATTGTAACGCCCGGAGAGTGCACCCGTGGCTCGCCGTAGGAGCGTCCTGGTGGGGTCAGCCTGTGACCTCAGATTCACCTAGAGTTAATTGAAATATTTTCTGGCTCCTCCCTAGTCAGCTTGTTCCTGTTTTTGAATAATCCTGATAGTCTTGACAAACAACTTAATGGTACATCTTGATTGCTTTTTTGCACATTATGGAAAGCTGACACCCTAAAGTGCTGACCAACTATTTAGGTGTGCAAATCACTTTTTCCAGAGTAGGCTGAATCAGCTGGGAACAGGACCACACCAAACTTTCCCACAACAGTGTAAAATGCCCTCCCCCCCCCTCCACCATTGCAACACCACTATTTGTAACCCCTATAATTGTACCACTAATGGCTACACTGGAACCAAAGGTACCCTTCCAAGGAATGCTATACAGGATTAACTACGCTGCCACACTCTGCGGGACGAACAACTCCCCTATGTTCTAATAGCCTTGAACACTGCCATTCATCAGTCAATTAATACACAACCATTGCTGCTTTTTACGGGGCGCTCATGTAATTTCCCATCAGGTTTGCTCAACAGACACGAGGTTGTGTACGGTGAGGATTATCCTTCAGAAATCCTCTCTAAAATGAGAATGCTTGGAAGATTGCTGCTGAGGCTTCTAAGACAACGAGAAGCCAGTATGCGCACTATTATGATAAAAAGGTTCAACTGTTACACTTAGAGAGGGAAGCATGGTTATGAGGTTAAACGACATATTCGACCTCGAGACACAAAGAAGGTCACCACCAAAGACACCTTGCAAGCAAAACTTATTGCAGAAGGAGGAAGATTCGAGGCAACTTCAGAAGCACCATACTGTCCCCCGAAAGCGGCAGCTAAGAGCCTTCGTGATAACAAGGAGATAGTCGTCAGGAGAGGTGACAAGTCACCAATATACGTCATTCTTAAAAAAGACGAATATCTGGCGAAAATGAACCTCATACTATCTGACCATACTAAATTCCAAAGCGTAATGAAGGACACTACAGCCGAATTGAAAACAAAGGTAAACAGATTGATCGAAACTGCGAACGCCAAGAAATCCGGACTCCTCCTGCCAAAGATTATTGGGGATACAAATCTGGGTATGCGTATGGAAATGCCAAAACACACAAGCTTGGAAACCCCCCTTCGGCCAATCATCAGCCAGATACCCACACCCACGTACAAACGTGCGAAGCGACTCAACGGCTTGCTGACTCCTATGTGCCATGTGCTTTCAGCCTGAAGTCTCCAAAGGAATTTGTTGACAGTGGGGAACATGGGCCTCAGGGATAAGAGCCTCGTTGGACGTAGAATCAGTTTACCAACGTACCTGTGGATGAAACAATCGGGATGATAGCGAGTGTATCGTGATCCGGCCTGTACTCCTCTTGACATACCAAAAACATTCTAAGGAAACTACTCCAAGCTTGTACTAAAGAAGCACCTTTCTTGAGCCCAGATGGGCACATGTATCAGCAAGTAGATGGGGTCGCCATGGGTTCTCCCTAGGTGTCTGTTTGCGGACTTCTACATGGGTACCATCGAACAGAAGGTCTTAGTTGACATGAACTTGAAACCTGCATATACTGCAGGTTTTATGACATTTTTACACAGGTACGATGTCAGACGTCTGCAGGAGCTGAAGAAGGCATTCGAGCGGAATTCTGTATTGAGTTTCACTTACGAGATGGAGAAGGATGGGAAGCTGCCCTTTCTAGATGTAACAGTCATGGAAAGGAGCGGAGGTTTCCACACTCAGTCTACACTAAGGAAACAATCATAGGAATGTGCCTCAATGCCACAGTGACTGCCCAGACAGGTACAATAGGAGTATTGTCAATGCTTACGTCGACCATGCTCTCAGCCACAGCTCAGGATGGAAGCAAGTCGATGAAGAACTCTGTAGGGTAAGGCAGTCCTAGTCAACAACGGCTTCTCCAATGGTTTCGTTGAAGACATCATAAAAAGGAAAATGAAACGCCATGCAACCTCTGAAGAGTCACTAACACAACACCTGTATCCCCTATTAGACTATTTTATAGGAACT
>WNGS01042170.1:0-13405 GCA_020271785.1 Procambarus virginalis | reverse complement strand
CATTCCTCCCTCCCCTCGTCCCCACCTTCCCCAACTCCACCGTCTCATTCCCCCTCATTCGTCCTCCTAACCTTCAGAAAATTGGGAACATCAAATGACTATGTTCCCATCACTGAAAAATAAAAACAGTTAAAACCAATGAAAAACAATGAAAAAAAATAAAAATAAACTATACTCATGAAATGAACTGTATGGTAAATAACACAGCTCAATTCCAAGGCATGTCACACAAAATAATTAAATCAAAATGAAAATAAATCGAAATCGATGAAAATTCAATTTATCAATGGAATCGGAAACACTGAAATGGAATCTTAAAATACATAGTATAGCGTGTGTTGCTCTCAAAACTGCTGAAAACCGTGTGTTGTATAGTATAGCGTTGTTGCTCTCAAACTGCTGAAAACCATTGAAGTGAAATTGGCCCCATACACAGTCTGTATTATTTTGGTAAACCAAATAGTACAAAATTTCATTATGTGCCTTACTACAACTTTCGTTGTAGCATTTCTCACGGGGAATGCCTCAGGAAAGCGTGTAGTCGTAGTCAACATTATGGTGATGATATACATATTACATCTTTTGGTTCAAATTCAAATTCAAATGTTTATTCAGGTAAAGTACATACATACAAGGGGATACAAATATTGATGAATTTATAGATAGAGCTAGTACATACAATGTCTAAAGCCACTATTACGCAAAGCGTTTCGGGCAGGAAGTTCTAGGCAATGGGCCTACTACATCAATGATAATATGGGTAAAGGGTTCCTCAGCCACCACAATTGGCTGTGAAGGAGCTTTTGGTATTACCTGGTTTGGTTTGCCAGTTTTTATACATACAGGACATTCATTACAGTACTGGATGACATCTTTCTTTAATCCAGGCCAGGTAAAATATTTGCATATTTTATTATGTTTTCGCAATAACCTGATGACCCTATTGGTGAATCATGCGCTACACTTAACACCTTTTCTCTATAACCCTTGGTAGGGGTACTTGATTAACTACCTCCCATGTGTGTGACACAGGTGAGCTCCTAGGTCTCCACTTCCGCATCAACACCTCTTTAGTGTAGTAATAAGTCATAGCCTCCGATTCTGCTTCTAGTTCAGTTACTGCCTTATTATGCAAGTCAGTCAACGTAGGATCAGTTCTTTGCTGATTAATAAAATTTGATTTTGATCTCAAGTCTGAAGAGCCAGATGTGGTAACTGGACTACACTCTCCCCTACCCCTTTTCCTAGGTGGTTTGGTGGAGGTGCTCCCCATCCTGTTCCCATCTGCTTCTTCCAACTTGGCCATAAAAGTGTCACAAAGATCCACTTCACTATTTGATTGGTTAACATCTAATTTTGTCTCCTGACTTACATTATTGGGAGTTAGTGATATTTGAGACTCTGATTTTGACAGGGTCATGGCACATGCTGGGTACATTACCGTGTCCTCAGAGTCTGTCCGTGTACTAATCACCTCTGGCATAGTTAGCATTATTGGGTGGTCATCTCTTTTAACTCTATTACCAGCAAGATCATTCCCCACATTTAGATCAATGCCAGCAACTGGTAATTTAGGACTAACACCTACTAAACTTCTGCTTTTAATAAAATCACAATCAAGGTTTACGTCCCTCATGGGTACAGTCTGGAAATCTTCAGTGATTCCCTGTATAATCATTACCTCCCCAGTCTCTGTAGACTGTATATATTGTAACACACACAGTAAACAAATAGTAAAGATTGGGATGCCCCTATATCCCTCAAAATTTTAACATCATGCCACAAACCATTTACACAATGTAATTTTCCAATTGATATAAACTCTCCAAAATGATTTATAGCAAATGCTTTTTTCCCCATTATTTTTGCCACACATTTGGTTTTCCTCCACTCACACACTGAGTGCCATAAGCCTCTTTTCTGGGTGGAGAAAGCAACAACTCTTAACAGCTTGCTCTTCCTATGGCAGTAGGAACACTGTTTCAACTCTGGGTGAGGCTTATTACTGGTGTGATCCTCTTTGGGTTTCACATTACTCCCTCTATGAATGTAAAGGTCCTGGACACAGCAATCTCTTCGATAAATCACAGGTGCACTCACACACCACAGATATATTTTGTGAGAGCTCTCTACAGCATCTCTCTTCACAACTGTGCCTTACTATGACATAGACATTGGTGAGCCCTGCTCAAGACATAGAAGATACTCTGGCTAAATAGCTGACTAAAGGGGAATGGGGAGGGAAAACTGAATTACCTACTTCCACCATCAAAGATGTGGACTCGTCCTCTGTTGAGAGTTGAATTGAAGCTCCTGGTCCCGGCTCTCGACTCGTTGTAGGGAACGCCCCCACACACACACTGATGCTCTCTCCAGGAACCCAATCAACGCCCCAAAAAACGCGTCTTCTCCGTGCTGCTCCTCACTGCAGGCCCGTGCTCCTCCACAATGTCTTGAAGGGTTGGAGTCAGTCTCCTGGCCGTTGACTTCTCCTCACAACTACGTCTGCAGTCCTTTCTCTCGGCTGCAGTCGTTCTGATTCCCAGCTAGTTTCATTCTTCTCCTTCCTCTCGGTGGATTGGCCCAGCCGCTACGTCGTCACCTAACTGGTGAGACTGCACAGTCGTCCCGGACGTCACTGCACAGACTTCACTTCTTGCAAAGAACCTGTCACTGGAGCACTTGTTGCTCGATTCTCGTCAATTCCTTCTTCTGTCCAACACATGGAATATAGGAAGACCTCACAGGGTGCTTGCAGACTACAGGCGACGCGTAAATCCTCCGGACTGGGGTGAAAACTGTCAGACTGACAGGACCCCCGATCACACGTCCGACCTCCTCGACGTGTCGTGTCAAACTCCTTGGCGCCACTGGGCGCGCCGTCCGGACCCCCTTGCACTCGTGACATCATACTTGCCAGGGGCGTTTCTCATTGGCTCCCTGTACTACGTCATCGTTCCTGACCAATCTGGTGCCACTGACGTCATAACGTTTTGGTGGCAAAACATAGGGGCCGGCGCCATCTTGGTGTCCTAAAGGGCCTAAACCATTGGCCAAAACACTCTTCTTTTGCGAATTTCTCGCCAACGCGAGAACACTTCATACTCCCACATGTGTCAAATTGTTCCCCGGAACGTAGAGAACGTTCGGGTAAAGTGGATATGACTCTTACAGCTGGCGTGGTAGAAATATAAGGAGGGGAACACCGTCACACATAGGCTAAAGTTGAACGTTTTCTATGGCTAATCAACACTGGTACTTGTTTGCCTTAAGATCCAAATGTTAGTCATGATGTGTTGCTTAACAACACACAAGATTGTTAAAAAGAGTGAATCAACATATCATATTTACTATATATCATTATTATATAATAATTATACCTTTGAATGGTGAAAGCTGTTACTGTACCATCCAACGGTTAGCTCATAATGATGAGTTAACTTGAGTTATTTCATTAGTGACACTAATTATCACTCAAGTAAACCTGTGTATAGTTATGTAAAAATTACCAATTTAGTTGTCAACCTCCACAAGAGGTAAGATTATAGGCTAATGACAAATTTAACCACTTGGCTACTCTTATTACCTGCTCAGTATTTATGAGCAAATACCCCAGTTATTTCCATATCAAAATTATGGGAGCAACAAAACCAAATCCAGTAGCCAGTACAACAGACAGAATGTTTACCACCAATATGTTAACAACAGATCTATGTGAGCTACAAAGGATATGTGACTAAGGGGGCACGAGCTTGGATTATTAAAAGTTGTTCTAGTGCAATCAAAATTTATTGGTGTTTTACATGTAAAACAGGCTGCAACTGGTCCACGTTTCAGCATCGCAGCCTAAATAGAGAGGGAGAAAAAAATAAAAATCATATTTTACAAAATTTTTCAACATTTTCAACGTTGAATATCAAATACAAGTGTCAACTGTGACGATAATCTCTTATCAGAGATTTAGCCTGCTATTTTCGTATTTCATCACGTCCTCAACAATATGCAAGATACGTTTTGTAGTGGCTTAACGTATATATCAAGACAGCCACACGCACCTCAACTCCCTCCTTCCCCCCACTCCAGCACCTGCTGCACACCTGGTCGACGCGCCGAACCCTTCAACTGCCTAACTAGCGACTTGCGGCCGTCCAGCGTTCTCATTGGCCGCCAACCAACACACCACTCCCGTTCCTCACCAATCACAATCGTCGCCAGTTATTGTTGGAGTCCCTTGCATTTCTGCCAGCCAGAATATATCTCGTGCTCCTGCTATGAACACCTGAATTTGACCCACTTCGTGTGATCAAATAAGAGGTTCTTAGCTAGCGCATATATTCCCAGCACCATTTTATTTTGTTAACGTAACCAGTTCCCCCCTTTTCACTTTGTTATAATTTTATATATTTTTCTTTTACATTATATTATATATATGCCAAGGTATCGTCTTTATTTTATTTTTTGTTTTCTATATTAAAGTAAAGTATTTTGTTATATTTTGTGTTTTCGTGTTTCTTGCCTTACCACAGATTATCAGACAAGCAGTCACTCTTTTTTTTCCTTTTTTTATTTTAATTTAAGTGTATGTGGCCCAGCACTGACACCTGCTAGTTGGTAGACTGCCGACCACCATTTCCAACACGTTACCGTCACACAACCGAAATCCTTTCTATGATACTCGGCTATCACATTCCTATATAATAAAGGTTTGGGAGTTATATTTTTATCCCAAATGTATTTAGTGCAATAATACAAATTTTCAAAGTTCACCCAAAAAATTATGCAACAAAACGTTTATAAATATTTATAAATTCAATAAATGAACTTATGAGAAAAACATAACTAGGGTTTTTAGAGGCATAAACTCTACATATAATGTTCAAGTTTCATGTAAATTGAATAATAAATGAAGAAGTTATTCAACCAAGTAGTTGCTAATTACTTACCTGTAGAAATAAATGTCCAAGTTCAGCCACCTGTGGTTGAGGTTGATGTCGACCAATTTCATTCAAAATTAGCACTCTTGTAGATAGGCATGCCTTCAGTAAGGTGTGCAAGTTCCATGAAGATTGCCTGATAACAAAAGGAAAAAAAATATTAAAAAACAAAAAAAAAGTGTCCATCAGTTTATATTTACAATTATTTATGATGTAATATCAAAATATAACACTAAAATATACTAACCTAATATAATTAGTCTGAAATATGGGTCCTCAAGGTGGCACTGCTTTGGCACTAGTAGGCACCTGCCACATAGCCAGGGTCAGCTTCCTCAGGGGCCTTTCTTGGCTTGGTGGTGCGTGTCGTTGGTTTCTGCATCATCTTGTCCTTCATGTTGAAGTACCAGTACCATCAAGAGCGAGAACGTCTGGAGGAACGTCTGTGGCTGGGTGGCAGTATGAGGTGGTGAGGCGGGCAGTGACACCACCTCTATTTTCACTCAACAGAATGCGGTTTTGCGTCAATCTGGCTCTCTGCTCCTTCTTTACTTGGCTAGCGTATATACCTTTTGCTTTTCGAGCTTTCGTCTTCTTCTACAACAAACCCATTGTGCAGTAGATACTACAAAAAAGCGATTCACAGGAAGATTTGTGTGAGCGCGTCAATGATAAAACCACCCACACAGGGACAGTGTGTGAGTTAGCTAGTCACCTCAACCTCCCTACTCCCACACAAGACTGTTGCCAATGAGTGAGTTTATAATCTGTATAAATAACAAGTTATTTTCCACTTTATTACGAAATATTAGCCGTTTACAACGTATAACGTATCACCCTACGACGCACCCGAGCCGCGAGGACCGGATTTGGGACAATTACGGCTGGAAAATTTACTCTAATTACGTTATTTTTCATCATAACATAAAACGGTTTGCACCACGGTGTTGCCACAACGTTGTAGTATTTTTATAATTTTTTCAGAAATATTCGATTTTGGTCGAATTTTTCAAGCTCCTACCCCCTAAGCACCTGAATAAATGTGATCTGGTATCACAGTCGTCAAATGTGACTCATGAATTAATAGAAAGCCACATAAAGGTAGCCGAACAAGAACTACAAAAAGGCTGCAAAGGCAGTGAATAATCATATTCAAAGCCTCGTCAAACAAAAAGTTCATCCAGACATACTAGACACCTTCCTCGCCAAAACGGTATAATAGGAGGAGGCAGTCCAAGATCGTCTTGATAAATTTACACCGCTCTTAGAGCAATTAAATATAAAATGTCTCAAAATGGTCTAACAACAATGGAACCAATACTTTTGACCCCATCGCTGAAGTTCATCTACCTGCCATTGATTTGCCAGAATTTTATGGCAGAGACGAGGAAAACTTTGAATAATACTGGAACACATTCCATTCATTAGCGAACTCTAAAGGTTCCATTAATAAAACCAAGAAATTCCTCTATATGCAAAGTACCCTAAAGGGAGTAGTGAAAATAGTTATTGACCTTCTGGTTCCTAGCGATGACGACTACGATACTGACACACAGTTGTAACAAGTCAACCATTATAGCAAGGACATTGGTATAGCTAATATCTACTATAAACTGAGAACTATGCCTACCCCAGATAAAACACCTGAAAGAATACTTTAGAATCCAAGTGGAGCTTCTATTTAAAGCTCTTGCTGCCAAGGCTAATGTGCCTCGAGCAGAATTGGTGTTGAAATTAGGGAATTCGGAGCAAATTCCCCAAAGAGATCCTAAAATCTCTCTGCTCTCACTATCAAACAGAAATCCTCAACCTGGATGAAATCTTTGAAGGGTTGAGGATGATTTGTGAATTGAATGTGAGCATATAAGAAAATAGTATTTTCACAGTTCTTCAAATGACAAGTCTAAAATGACGAAGTCAGTGGTGACCACAGGTACTAACAATAAATCTTACCAACTACTTCCACACCAAGGTGGAAATCTGGCAGATGCAGTGGGTCCCTCAAAGTCTATAATTGCTGTGTCACCCAAGGCTGTGACTCCACAAGGTGCTGTAGGCTGGAGGATATGTTTGTTCTGCCAAAAAGACCATTCTGTGTACCACTGCACCAATTATCCCGATTGTGTCACCCGTGCTAAGCGACTAAAGGAGTTGCAAAAAAAAAAATGCACGAGGTGTCTCAGGTTACATGACACCAGCACATGCGAGACCCAACTACTCGCCTGCAACAGGTGTAACAAGGGTCAACACTATGCAGCACTGTGCAGAGATATAAAATGTCTCTACAAAATCCAAGGTGGAAAAAGATGACACTCCCGTCACCATACAGTACTGCAAAGTGTGACAGAAAATCAGTGTCCAATTTACAAAGTTCAACAATGATGCGACTTTGTTATGGTAAGTTGGGTGGTAGGCAAACAAAGGGGCCGAGGTCTATACCCGCAATCGTAGATTCGGAAGCACAAATACTGTAGGTGAGATATTGAGAGAGGAGCGAATAATAGTGTAACCACGACAGGGCGAGGTAATAAGTATTGTTTTGGGTAAGAGGCGAGAGAATTGCTATTATTTCAGAGATTTTATACTTTGTTTAATGGCAACGTAAGTTCATCTTGTTGTCAATGTGAACTCAAAGGAATTATCCTTCTAATTTGTACATTTGAAATTGTTAATTATTAGGTTGTTAATTTGATTTGAGGGCTTGTTATCAAACATCATGTAAAATGTTTTGTAAATTCAATGCATAGGTTTGATGGCAAACATTAAGAACTTATTTTTAGTATTCAGTGTCATTTAGAATAGATGATTTAGAATATTGTCATTTACATTAGCATTAAACAAATTTAAAATTGCATCTAACCTAAGCAATTGTTTTTTACCACAGGATAACAAGTGTCACGCGCCGCTCACCTTGGCCTTGTGTTACATGAAGTTACAGTTAAACAGCGGGGGATCGTGCTACTGATCCTATAATCTCACGCAGTGGGTCTCCGCCCCTCCACTAGGATATCACATATTAACCCCAGGGAGCACTCCTAGTCATGCCTCAAGACCGGCCACCATTTGACCTTGGACCCAAGGGGGAGAGGAGAAGGCCCAGCCCACAATGCTAACCTCAATCCTGCAGTATGTGACTCCCCCACCGAGCCTGCCCACCTATGCGTGCAGAGAATTTGCCGGACTTCCAGCCGTATCCTCACTTCCACCTCTTACCTTCTGGTCGCTGTCATGTTCACAGAAAATGGTACCATCCGTTTTCTATGTGCGGCGGCTGGACGCCACTGGGAGAGAAGGTAAACAAAGATACAGGACGACACCAGCTTGGGAGCTCTAGTCATGTAATCGTTTATAAGTATTTAAGTCAGTAACCAGGAATGACTTTACATCAACCTTACTACCAAGACTATCTCAGCTATACACAGATACCACATTGGCGACGACGATGAACTGGGAACGCAGGTATTTTGTTCAACAAAACACAAGGAAGAAGCATGCTGGCTCACGCCCAGAGGAGGAGAGAAATCTGCTGTCTGTGAGCACCATACCCCATGCTTATTTGTGCTGACTGTTGCTGTGTGCTGATCGTTGCTGTGTGCTGGCCGTTGCTGTGTGCTGGCCGTTGCTGTGTGCTGGCCAATGCTGTGTGCTATCCCAAGCTATGTGCTGACTCAAGCTGTGTACTGAGTATTCTGCGAGGCGACGCTGTGTACGAAACGACGCTTTGATGCAGTGTACAAAACCCGATGTTTTGGTTACGAAACGACGCTCCGTGCTACAAAATTCTTCACGCTGTGAACCAACTGCTGCCTACTGCTGCCAACTGCTGTGCCAACTGCTGCCTACTGCTGTACCAACTGCTGTACCAACTGCTGTGCTGTACCAACTGCTAACAACTGCTGTGCTGCTGTGAGTTGGAGTAACAACACATGTACACAAGGGCTAGGTAAGAAATCAGTTGCTGCTGTGTTGTGCACTGTTGTGAACTTTTGCATTAAAATGCTTGTGTGCTTTGCAAAATTAAAGTAATTACAGTGAATTCTTGAATAACATATACAGTGCAGTAAGTGTTATATATTCTGAGGAACATTTAAGTGATAAATTTACATTTATTCAGTAAAAATGGCAAATATACCTCAGTTTCCTGCATTTGATCCTGACTGTGACCAGACAAACCTGTCACAGAGGTGGACCAAATGGCTTAAAAGGTTTGAAAATTTGTTGATAGTTTCTGACATCAAAAGTGCTGAAAGAAAGCGTGCCTTTCTACTTCATTATGCAGGTGATAGAGTTTGTGATATCTTTGATACACTGAAAGACACTGGTGGTGCCAAAGATTATGACACTGCCAAGGCCAAATTAACTGAGCATTTCAAACCAAGGCAAAATACTGCTATGGAAATTATGCATTTCAGGAGAGCAAAACAACTCTCTAATGAAACTGTTGATCAATACCATACACGTCTGCAGGGTTTAGCAACCCATTGTGAGTTTGCTGATGTTGACAAAGAAATCAAACAGCAAATAATTGAAACATGCACATCTACACGTCTCCGTCGAAGAGCTCTAGAACTTGTTGATGATGAAAGTTCTCTTACCAAGATACTGGATATGGCTCGTCGAATGGAAGATGCTGCACGTGATGCTCGTGTCATGGAGTGCAGTGCCAACAACGGTTCTGCCACTGTTACTAACAGTCATGAGTATGTAAGGTTCAGGGAGTACACCATGATCATAGAAGATATCATGCCAAACCTAACATTAAATTGAGCCGAGAACCACATCACAACTGGAGTCATGGAACAAGACTCAAGCAGTCACAACGACTCACATCAGAGGGTGTCAATAATAAATGTTACAATTGTGGAGGAGACTACCCACACCAAGATAATGTTTGTCCTGCACAAGGTAAGAAGTGCTATGAGTGTAGAAAACTAAATCATTTTGGTGCTATGTGTCGTTCCGCACTAAAGAAACCACAATCAATAAATAAAAGCAATGTACGAGGATCAAGTCATAGGAGTCGAGGTGGCAAACACAATATTGCACCTCAAATCAAGAATGTTAATAATATACAAGACAACATTTCATTACAACCAGTCTCAGATGACAGTGAATGTGATTATATTTATGGAGTACAAGCAATCACAGAATGGAATGATCTTCCAAACAACCCAGAGACTATAGTATACATTGCTGGCATTTGTCTCAAAATTCTCATTGACACTGGATCAAACATTGACACCATTGCTGAGTGCCACTATGAAAAATTTAAAAAACAGTTCCCAAAGCTTGAAAACTATAATGGCAAAGCCACTGCCTATGCTTCAAAGGTAGCCTTACCAGTGATTGGAACTTTCACTGCAGAGATTAAGTCAAAGAATGCAATGCTCATTACTACATTCCATGTTGTTAGGAATGCAAAGGAGTCTTTACTCAGTTACAAGACTTCAACCAAATTGGGGCTACTTCAGCTTTCTAATGCTGTAGCAGTGGAATCTGCAAACAATGTTGATGCTATTGTTGCTGAATTTTCTGATCGGTTTAAATCCATAGGTTGTTATACTGATAGCAAGGTACATCTGCATATCAACCCAGATGTAATTCCAGTTGCCCAACCACATCGCCGACAACCATTCCATACTCGCAAGAAAGTCGATGCCGAACTGGATAGGCTGATAGAACTAGATATCATTGAACCGGTAACAGGCCCAACACCATGGGTAAGCCCAATTGTCACTCCACCAAAGCCGAAGAATCCAGATGAGATACGCATTTGTGTAGACATGCGTGTTCCCAACAAGGCAATAATGCGTGAACGCCATCCTACACCCACTGTAGATGATATGATATACCGCTTGAATGGTGCAACTGTATTCAGCAAGTTAGATTTAAACAAGGGCTATCATCAGCTTGAACTTGATGATGAGAGTCGATTCATCACAACGTTTACGACACATCGAGGTCTGTATAGGTACAAGCGCCTGAGTTTTGGTATTAACAGTGCTGCTGAAGTATTCCAGCACATCATCAGCCAGGTATTGCAAGATATACCTAATGCTGACAACATGTCTGATGACATCATTGTTTATGGCCGTACCCAAGCTGAACACGACAAAGCTCTTCGTGCAACATTGCAACGCTTACGAGAAAAGAATTTGACGCTAAGCCGAGCAAAGTGTGAGTTCAATCAACATAAAATTGAATTCTTTGGACATGTACTTAGTGACAAAGGTCTGTCTCCAGATCCTAAGAAAGTTGCAGATATCAAGAATGCTGCACCTCCTTCAACATCCACTGAAGTACATAGTTTTCTGGGAATGGCAAACTACTGTTCTCGCTTCATTCCAGATTTTGCTACCATTACGAAGCCTCTACGTGAGCTCCTGAAGAAAAATGCATCATGGTACTGGAGCGATGTCGAGCAAAATGCATTTGATGCTGTGAAAGATGCACTAGTAGAAAATGCGACTGCTGCATACTTTGATCCATCAATGGACACTGAGTTAACGGTGGATGCTAGTCCTGTTGGTTTAGGTGCTGTGTTAGCCCAACACAAACCTGGTCAACCAGATTCCAGAGTAGTAATTGCCTATGCCAGCCGTTCTCTCACAGATGTTGAGCAACGATACAGTCAGACAGAGAAGGAAGCTCTTGCTCTTGTATGGGGCTGTGAACACTTCAATGTGTATCTGCTTGGTGCACCCTTTACCACGATAGTCACTGACCACAAACCGTTGGAGACCATCTTCAATAATCCAAAGTCCAAACCACCAGCTCGCATTGAGAGATGGGCTCTTCGTCTGCAACCATACAACTTTACGGTGAAATACAAGCCAGGTGCAGGCAATCCCGCTGATTACATCAGTCGACATCCTGCCAACAGTTTCACCATCACCAAGCATCAGCAAGTTGCCGAGGAATATGTACACTCTGTAACCTGTGATGCAGTCCCTAAGGCTCTCACTCTTGATGAAATACGTACTGCAACCCTAGAGGACCCAACTCTGCAAGCAACAGTGGATGCATTGACTAAGAAAAAGTTTCCACGCATCCCACCCTCAGGAGTTGACCAAGATGCATTCAAAGCACTTGAACGCATCCAGACAGAATTAAGTGTTACGCAACAACGCGACACCGTGCTGCGAGGTACTCGTATCGTCATTCCAGCTGTTCTCCAGCAACGTGCTCTGAAGCTTGCACATCAAGGACACCAAGGTCTTGTAAGGACCAAACAGCTGCTACGAGAAAAGGTGTGGTTTCCTGGCATTGATCGTCAAGCTAAGGACATGCATGATGCCTGTGTCCCTTGCCAAGCTGCAGTGGATACTTCAAGACCAACACCTCTACAACCTTCACCACTACCTGCTGCACCATGGATGGAAGTATCGATGGACTTCTGTGGACCGCTACCAACTGGAGAGTACTTGATGGTAGTCATTGATGATCACTCACGTTATCCAGAAGTAGAAATCATCACTTCCACATCTGCAAAGGCTGTCATCCCGAAACTCGACAAGATCTTTTCAAACTTTGGCATTCCTGAAGTTGTCAAGACGGACAATGGACCGCCATTTAATGGACAAGACTTTGTCAACTTTGCTGAGCATATTGGATTCAAACACCGCCGTGTGATGCCACTACATCCACAAGCAAATGGAGAAGTCGAGAGATTCATGCAACCTCTCATGAAAGCTGTACGCTGTGCTCATGCCGAAGGACGATCCTGGAAACAAGCTATGTATGCTTTTCTCAGGAACTACCGTGCAACACCGCATGGAACACTGGGCAAGTCGCCTGGCGAACTTTTATTTGGACGTCCTATGAGAATCGCACTACCTGTCATGCCAGCCAAGTAACGGATAAACGTCTCGCTCAGAAGGATGCACTAGCCAAGGGCAAAATGAAAATTGCTCATGATCAACGTGCAAAGGAACAATTCATAAAGGTTGGAGATACTGTTCTCGTTAAAAAGAAAAAAGAGGGAAAGCTAGATATGCCGTATGATACAAACCATATAAAGTGATTAGTGTAAAGGAACTATGGTAACAGCGAGTAATAGAGATCATAGTATAACACGTAATATGGCTTATTTCAAAGTGATTCCAACTAGTGTAGAAAATGATGAAGTGCAAAGTCGTGCAAAAGAAAAAGAAAAAATGAGTTATAACTCGATAAACATTCATCGAGGATATTTTTGTATTTAAGGACTCTCGTCCAAAACGTCATGTTAAACGCCCTACACGATATGATGATTAATTGTGTTCCTATGTAATGCAAAGTATTTTACTGCTGTTATATTTTAAAATTTAAATTGTAAATGCAGATCTCTCATTCATATTTTGTAACTTTGTATTACAGTTTCTTTCATGTTTGTTTAAACATTGCATATGTATTTTAACATTGAAATCCTTTGTGGTAAAGTTGTTTAAATTCATTTGTGTGTTAATTAATGTTAAATGTTGCAATATCTT
>WNGS01042164.1:0-11574 GCA_020271785.1 Procambarus virginalis | reverse complement strand
AATACTATACTATATATATATATATATTAATATATATATATATATATCATATAGATATATATATATAATATATATATATATATATATATATATATATATATATATATATATATATATATATATATAACCTATTTCTGAGGTGCGCCCCATCTTACGACAACCGAAAGCTTGAAGAGTATGACCTCTTACTGAAGACCATGCTGGAAAAAGTTGTTAATCTCTCCCTCAACGAGTGCCAGTGGAAACAAGCCACTCTTCCTGTTAGGCTCGGTGGCTTGGGTGTCCGCACCGCCAACCAAATTGCTGTCCCAGCCTTCCTGTCTTCCTCCTCAGCATCAGATGACCTGGTTAAGGAAATTCTACCTGACACCCTCAGTGATGTAGCGGGGATACAGGACCCCCACTACACGGAATGCGACACGAAATGGGGTGCCATGGCAGACCCAGCACTCAGACCAGCCATGCCGAAAGCCAAGAAACAATCCAGTTGGGACAGCCCCATTGCAGACAAAGAAGCCACAGCTTTGCTGGAGGCAGCAACAACCCCCAGTGATCGTGCACGCCTCACAGCTGTGCAGGCTCCCCATGCAGGGGACTTCCTTTTGGCAGTCCCTATGTCTGCGACAGGCACACGTCTTGATCCGCAGGAGCTCCGTATTGCAGTCGCTCTCCGTCTTGCTGCCCCTATCCACACTGTTCATAGGTGTATTTGCGGCGAGGCAGATGCTGACGAATATGGATTGCATGGCCTGCACTGTGGAAAATCTGGTGGTTGGCACACTAGACACGACGAAGTAAACGACATCATTAAAAGAAGCCTTGCCTCTGCCCAGTGTCCAGCGGAGAGAGAGCCCCGCAACCTTCTGAACCGTGACTCTGTTAGCTTTGCCGGCCGACCAGACGGAATCACACTGCGTCCGTGGAAGGGTGGCAGACAGTTGGCATGGGACTATACTTGCGTATCCACCCTGGCAGCCACATACATCAACCTCTCTGCCGGCACAGCAGGAGCCGCGGCGACACACAGAGAAAGAGACAAGTCAGCCAAGTATAGGCAATTAGATCATCGGTACAACTTCGTTCCAATAGGGTCTGAGACCCTAGGCCCATGGGGAGAGAGTGCAAGAAGGTTTCTAAAGGATCTTGGTTCCAAGCTCATTGACACCACAAGAGACCCTAGAGCGGCAAGTTTTCTCTTTCAGCGCCTCAGTGTCGCGATCCAGAGGGGGAATGCTCGCTGCATCCTCGGTTCCTGCCCAACGTCGGAGGAGTTCGAGGAAATCTACAGCCTCTAGGAAGCGAACTATTTTTGTGTCCTCTTAATGCTCATTTTTTGTATACAATCAGATATGTAACTGTATAACCTTGCTTAATAAGTGTACACCATAAAAAAGGGGGGTGGTAGGAGAAGCGAACACCCTCATGTATTCAGAGTTAAATGGCAAGTTTTTCCCTGAATGCTCTGTGTTCCCTTCTCTGAGGCTGTGGGTCCCTATAATTGCACCAGAGGTGGTACCCCCCTATATATATATATATATATATATATATATATATATATATATATATATATATATATATATATATATATATATATATATTATATATATATGTCGTACCTAATAGCCAGAACGCACTTCTCGCCTACTATGCAGGCCCGATTTGCCTAATAAGCGAAGTTTTCATAAATTTATTTGTTTTTCGACTACCTAACCTACCTAACCTAACCTAACCCAACTTTTTCCGCTACCTAACCTAACCAAACCTATAAAGAATAGGTTAGGTTAGGTTAGGTAGGGTTGGTTAGGTCGGTAATATAACTACGTTAATTTAAAGCATAAAACAAAATTGGACCTCATACATAAGGGAAATGGGGAGCGTTGCATTTCTAGAAAAAAAATTAGAGAAAATATATTAATTCGTGAAAACTTGGCTTATTAGGCAAATCGGGCCTTGCATAGTGGCTGAGAAGTGCATTCTGGCTACTAGGTACGACATATATATATATATATATATATAATATTATATATATATATATATATATATATATATATTATATATATATATATATATATATATTATATATATATATATATATATATATATATATTAGGGGTACCACCTCTGGTGCAATTGCAGGGACCCACATCCTCGAAGAAGAAAACAAAGAGCATTCAGAGAAGATCTTGTGGATTCTCACTGAATACTTAATTCTTTTCTTCTCCTACCACCCCTATTTTTTTTGTATGTTTTGTTTTATTTTATTGCAATGCTACAGTTTACAGAGAACACACACACACACACACAAATATATAACAATTAAACAATCAGCGTTCGAAGACCTCGTCCAGCTCCTCGGAGGTTGGGTGCGTACCCAGGATACAGCACGCATTTCCCCTCTGCACTGCGACACTGAGGCGCTGGAACAGGAAACTGGCTGCTCGTGGGTCTCTAGTTTTCCCAATGAGTTCCTCACCAACCTCCTTTAAAAACTTGAGTGCACATTTACCCCAGGCGCCCAGAGTCTCTGAGCCTATCGGCACGAACCTGTAACAACGTTCTAGGTCTCTGTACTTGTGGATTTTCTGGGTCTCCCTGAAGGTGGCTGCCCCACCTCCCTCCGCTGAGCTGTAACGTAAATAGGTATCAGCCAATGTAGATGCACAGGTGTAATCCCATACGACCTGTTTACCTTCCCTCCATGGCTGCAGGGTGACTCCATCTGGGCGTTTTTGGCTGTTGTCAGGTCTGCACAACTGGGGTTCCCTTTGTGCTGGACACCCAGCTGTAGCCAAACTTCTCTTGATGATGTCATTGACTGCCTCGTGTCTGGCAATCTTTCCCTGTGTCTTACGACAGATGAGACCATGGCTGCCGTATTGGTCTGCCCGTGCCTGGCCGCAAATACACCGGTGCTCGGTGGAGATAGGGGCGGCAAGGCGCAGAGCAACACCAATACTTAGGGCCCGATGATCCAGGCGGGTGCCCAAGGCGGAATTAGGGACTGCCAACAGGAAGTCCCCAGCATGGGGGCTTGCACAGCTAGGAGACGCGCTCTGTCCTTCTGAGAAGCTACGTCCAGCAATGCTTTGGCGATGTTCTCCACTATGGGGCTATCCCATTTGGCCTGTTTACCGTCGTTTGGACAAGTTGGTCGGGTGTGTGAATTGGCGAGTGTGTCCCACCGACCAGCTCCTTCCACAAATTTGGGATCACGAATCCCAATGGAGTTCCTTAGGTATTCTGGTAGTATTTCCTTCACTAATTCACTTGTAGCACTGGTCGAGGATAAGAATGCCGGCAATGCTAACTGTGTCGCCTTGCGAATACCTATACCCCCGAGTCTAACTGGGAGCGTTGCTTGGTCCCACTGGTCATCTTGCAGGGAGAGGTTTAACACTTTCATAGTTATTGTCTTTAGGAGTGAATCGTATTCCGTTAATTTTGGGCTGTCAAAAGAAGGAGCACACCTGAGGAAATAGGTAAGTCTGGGCAAGGCCAGGCACCTTGTAAGAAGGTACAACGCATCATGAGCATCCAAAGCCCCTATTCGCGCCTCCATCCTCCTCAGGTCTTTAAGCTTTTCTTCGAGGACTACCTCAATGGCGTTCGAGCCCAGAGGTGCCCCTAGCAGCACACTGTCGGTGGGAGCGATCACTTGGGCTCCTGGCAATAAGATTTGTACTGCATTTATGATTGGTTGGTTGGACGAGATGATTTCACACTTTGATGGATTTAGTGTAAGGCCTAACTCCTCTCCCCTAGATTTCACTAGCTGAAGATCTCCTAGCAGGGATTCCTGTGTCCCTGCCAGGGTGCCATCGTCCAGGAACCAGATGTTGAATTCGCTGGACAACCTACTTGTGACCTCCTTAGCTGCCATGCAGAAAAGAAAAGGGGCAAGTGGGTCTCCCTGCTGGACACCTTCTGCGGAAACAACTTCATGTTCCCCAAACAACAGTGTCGATTCCCTACTGTACCCTGCTGAACGAAAGGAAGTAGACAAGGAAAGCTGGTTCGAACTGCTTCCAGTACCACATCCCTTTTTACCTGGTTGAAGGCATTTTTAAAGTCTAATTTAATTAATGCCTTATTTTCTGGGAGGTCCTTGATATAGGCTCGTGCTGCATGAGCTGCTGCTTCACAGCCATGGGGGACACCAAAACCTAGTTGATGGGGTCGAAGCATCGTTGCAGCGTCTATGCTGATTTTTCTGACAGCTGCCCTAGCAACAAGGCGCCGAAGTGTGTTGCCCACGGCAATGGGTCTGACTCCACCATCCTTCTTCTTAGGGCACAAAGGGATGCTCCGAAGAAGAAGGGTTTAATTGTATCTGGGATCAACCCGGAGAGACAGTCGTTGACAAACTTCGTGATCTCTGACAGTAGTGTCTCGGCAACTTCGCCGAGAACTGGGTTTGTCATCTCCTTGAGGTGCTGAGGTCTTATTCCAGTGTATCCCCCTGCTGAGCCTGGTGGAAATGACATGATGGCTTTGTATACCTCTGATGCTTGGAGGAATAGAGGTCCCATGTCTGGGGTATTTGTGTCCCGATATATATATATATATATATATATATATATATATATATATATATATATATATATATATATATATATATATATATATATATATAAGTAATTCTAGATTTTTAGTGGTTTTTATGAATATTTACAGTCAAATTAATTTTGAAAAAATTCTATTAATACTTAAACAATTCAAAAACGCCAAAACAATGTTGAATATAAATAAATGACACTGATGCAATGCTAAATTTGATGACTCTATGCTAATAATAATTATATATTTGAACTATCAAAATAATCCAGAAACTTTTCTAATAGTTTTTTTGCAATGTTGATAATTCTGGAACAATACCAAAAATTTAAAATAAAAATAACAGTACGGAAATAATGATATTATTGAAACAATGATAATATTTTTTAAAATATCCTGGTTATACTGAGACAATGATAATTCTGAAGGAATGATACTATACTGATATCTTTTTAGTAATGTTGATAATGTTGAAACAATACTAATAATACTGAAACCATGCATCTATTTTTTAATTTTTTTTGATAATTCTGAAATAAACAGAGCAAATAAAATTGAAATATTTCTGAAACAAAGCAAATAATATTGAAATAATACTAATAATATCGCAGCAATGGTAATAATACTAAAAATGCTAATAATAATGAAATAATGCAAAATATTACTGAAAACGTGGAAAAATGCTGAAAACAATGCTAATAATTAAGACATCATGCCAATAATTATGCAACAGTGCTAATAATAATGAAAAATGCTAATAATACTGAAACAATGCTTATAATACTGAAACAATGCTTTTAATACTAAAGCAATTATAATTATATTAAAACAATGCAAAATTCTGAGACAATTAGAGAATTAGTTGGAGCCATGAGGAGGATTCGAACCTGCTTACTTGGAACTCCTATGCACACACCTAAGCCACTTAACCAGAATATGCTCATGAGCAATGAAACCTGGAATTCAACTAAATCCTTTGGTGGTTCTGAGGCTTCAACTGAAGCCTAGACAGGATTGCACTTATTGACCGCACTGAAACAATGCTAATAATATTGAAGAAATTTTAATAATATTGAAGCAATGTTAATAATGCTGTTTTATTGTTAATAATTCTGAATGAGATGAAATGGATTTTCACACATTGACATGACTGTAACAGCCTGCAAACCTGAATAAGGGTGCCGGATGTGTTATACTGCCACCACTCAAGGCATGTGGCAAATAGTCGCTAGAACAACCGTCACGACTCTGATGTTTCGATGTTTGGTCACACAAGGTCACAAGGTGGTAATCTCTACCACCAGACTATTGTCATCTCTCGTCACTAGGTTGTAATCTTGGCCAAACGGTAGTCGTTATTGGGCGTAATAAACTACAGGGGTTCCCACCAAATGTTATAATAGATAAGGTTCAGGGCTGTGAAGCAGCACTACCCAGCTATGCCAAAGGTGACTAAAGTAGACTAATGTATTCAGGCGTGTGGTAGTACTTAGGAAGGAGTTAAAGGAAATCGTTTGAAATACCAACATAGGTGTGCTGATGACCAGACCACACACTAGAAGTTGAAGGGACGACGACGTTTCGGTCCGTCCATGACCATTCTCAAGTCGCTTGTGACTTGACAAGCGACTTGAGAATGGTCCAGGACGGACCGAAACGTCGTCGTCCCTTCAACTTCTAGTGTGTGGTCTGGTCAACATACTTCAGCCACGTTATTGTGACTCTTCGCCTGCATAGGTGTGCTGAGTAAGCTTAACATAATTACATTTGGAGGGTTTCGTTAAGTTAAATGAGAGTATCACGCCAACAAAGATAAGCAATGAGCCTAATTTCGGTAGGAATGACTCCATCAGAGTTAGTATGCTTTAATATCACCTGTCTCGACTACCCGCGAGGCACAGAATGAACTAACACAAACACTCATGATAACTCTTGTAATTTCTGGTTATCACACTGACAGTTTCATGGGGTGATGACTGGTGTACAGTTGTACACCAGTTATTATTTTTTCACCTTAACTTGAGATACAGGATCGGGGGCGGGGGTGGGTGTTCATGGTTACTCACATAGGTCAAAGCGACACTGAGGTTTACCACTTTGACCGATCCGGCATCCCCCTGTTGAGGGAAAATATGCCCCCTCGTACCGCCAGAGAAACGCCTGAAAGGCAGCCTGGTGGTGGAACTTAACCACAACACGGTTGCCCTGAAGCAACTGGAGGCCCACCAACTTGGACAACTACACATGCAGAGCTTCCATCAGAGCGATCCCAACCAACGTGTGGTTTACCGTCACCGTAAACCTGACCAAGATATTGACTAGACTTAGAATCAGTTCATTTAAAGATATAATCACTGGAGCACTAACTCTGGACAGAAGAGCCTCCAATAGCAACAGGTGGACCCATTGTGCGATAAACACAATCAATACATTCGCTGTAACAAACACAGTCACTGAGAAGGGTGTAGACGAAATACATGCAGACGTTGTTATGCAAGCCCCTTGGGAATCTCCGCCAGCAGACTTTAAGATTATGGTTATTGAAGGAAAAAGAACCAGACAAATCCTCATCTGCTACGTAACATTGCACAGATGCATATAGAAGCAAACTTGGCATCCGACAGCTTCACTTACTTCACAGATGGATCAGTAGACCAGCAGAGACAAGAAACCGAAGCTGCAGTTAAAGCAGGAAACTCTGTAAATAGTTGGAGGCTCTCAAATGGGTGTTCGACTTTACAAACAGAGATGCTAGCCATTCAAAAGGCTTTGGAACATGCTCTTGCTGAACACCGACAACATGTTATCATACATACAGATTCGAGAACCGCCACTGAAACCTTGCAACAAGAACACATGTGTGATAACATACATCTGATCACAAATGTTATATCATGATTGCAAACACTCAAACGACAAGGCCGATGGGTACTTATCAACTGGGTGCCAAGTCATGTGGGAATAATAGGAAATGACATTGCAGACGAAACTGTAAAACTTGCAACAAAGAGAAGAAATGTAGACATTTACATACAACAGAGTCTATCACAGATTAAGAAAGCAATTAGAAACAGAGCAATGCAAAAGATGTACAGTGACCACAACACAGCAGTTGCAACATCAGGATCTGCAGGTTGGTACAAAAATTCAACCAACTACGAACCACTTAGTTTGATGAAAGGGGTCAGTACAGCAACAGAAGTACACTTACATCACATCAGGTTTGTATACCCATGTGCATGGGAAATAGGCTTACAGGCTCCGGAAGATAAGAGGAAATGTTAACACTGTGGAGAAATGCCGGACAGACCTCTGGAACATTATCTAACACAGTGCACAGTTACAAACCCATTAAGATTTCAACTTAGATTCAACAGAGCAGAAGAAGTTGTTAAACATATATGGCAAAATCTTACTGAAGCGACCATACGAGTCATAAATACTCATACTCCGCCCAAGTAAAACAGAAACAAGCAACACTTAGTGGGCCAGCCAGAGGCTTAGGGCCTGTACAGGAATATCCCTGCCAAAAAAAGTCACCGTAAATGCCGGACCAGCCGACGACGTCCGCTTCATAGAAAGCCGTACGTCCACATCACAACTCAGCTGGCGCACTGCGCCCACGCAGGGCACAACACCACAACAGCCGTCATCTCACAAAAAATCAATGTCATATCACCGGTGGTCACTTGATTACGTACAGAGAATAATCAAATACTTTGGTCTCCACTGATGCAGATATATAAAAACTTAGTACAACGACCCATGCAGGCTCTGTTCACATGTTAATTACTGAAATAATTAAATGAATAATGAAACACTGAAAATTTCGGTCACTACAACCCTAAATGTGGGATGACTACAATCCAGACACTTATCACACTTGTCGTGACGTCACCACACGAGCTGTCATCATAACAAGGCAACACTGAAGGCAAGGCCTTACTGCTTCAACTCTACACCTGTGGCAGGTGCCAAAATAGTCCTGCTAAGCCCGGCGATCGACTCGTGGGAGGCAATCACTGGATAACAAGAAAGAAATTAAAATATAACACTTACGTAATTGGCCGGCCACACTCAAATACCAATAAATTATTTCACTCTTGGTTAACTGTCGAGGCGACAGTCATTGGAAAGTCACTGACGCAGCAACAATCGAGTGAATGGCGTTCTTCCCAAGGCGGCACTAAGTTCGTCTCACATCGGCCGCAAGTGGCGTTCACCGTCAGGCTACTTTGGTGCACGAAACAGCACTCATAGACACTGATGCAGGCGAGTATGATTATATGGCACAATCAAAGGGTGACTGGGTGATCAAGGCGGCATGATGATTCACTTCCATACATGTGACCAGTACTTACACGTACTCACATACTAAGTTCCTTTTATTATACTTATTTCGCACAAGTCTAGTCTATCTCTGCACATGAACATACATGATAATATATATATATATAATGAGTCTGTCACTGATACGACTTTCACATTACATTGATTCCACTTTTATATAGAGATTGTAGTTCATGACGTCTGCTACACTTAAATCCCATGGTTCCAGTGCCTCTTTAGCAATCATTCCACTTCCAAAGTCTCTCACGTTTCCACTTTACGTCGATAAATAACGGGTGGGATTCTGTAGGAGAGCACTCGATGATTTAAAGCACGAGAAAGGATCTTGAGAACTTTAACTGGAATCAAGGGGGAGGGGTGTATACCTGGTTGATACCTGGTTGATGGGGTTCTGGGAGTTCTTCTACTCCCCAAGCCCGGCCCGAGGCCAGGCTCGACTTGTGAGAGTTTGGTCCACTAGGCTGTTGCTTGGAGCGGCCCGCAGGCCCACATACCCACCACAGCCCGGCTGGTCCGGAACTCCTTGGAGGAATAAATCTAGTTTCCTCTTGAAGATGTCCACGGTTGTTCCGGCAATATTTCTTATGCTTGCTGGGAGGACGTTGAACAACCGTGGACCTCTGATGTTTATACAGTGTTCTCTGATTGTGCCTATGGCACCCCTGCTCTTCACTGGTTCTATTCTGCATTTTCTTCCATATCGTTCACTCCAGTACGTTGTTATTTTACTGTGTAGATTTGGGACCTGGCCCTCCAGTATCTTCCAGGTGTATATTATTTGATATCTCTCTCGTCTTCTTTCTAGTGAGTACATTTGGAGAGCTTTGAGACGATCCCAATAATTTAGGTGCTTTATCGCGTCTATACGTGCTGTATATGTTCTCTGTATTCCCTCTATTTCAGCAATCTCTCCTGCTCTGAAGGGGAAGTGAGTACTGAACAGTACTCAAGACGGGACAGCACAAGTGACTTGAAGAGTACAAGCATTGTGATGTGATCCCTGGATTTGAAAGTTCTCGTAATCCATCCTATCATTTTTCTGGCTGTCGCAATATTTGCTTGGTTATGCTCCCTAAACGTTAGGTCGTCAGACATCATTATTCCCAAATCCTTTACATGCTGTTTTCCTACTATGGGCACATTTGATTGTGTTTTGTACTCTGTATTATGTTTAAGGTCCTCATTTTTACCGTACCTGAGTACCTGGAATTTATCACTGTTAAACATCATGTTATTTTCTGATGCCCAGTCGAAAACTTTATTAATATCAGCTTGAAGTTTTTCAATGTCTTCAGCCGAGGTAATTTTCATACTGATTTTTGTGTCATCTGCAAAGGATGATACGAAGCTGTGACTTGTATTTTTGTCTATATCTGATATGAGAATAAGGAAAAGCAGCGGTGCAAGGACTGTACCCTGAGGTACAGAGCTTTTAACTGCACTTGGACTAGATTTTATATGGTTGACCGTTACTCGCTGAGTCCTGTTTGACAGAAAACTGAGTATCCAGCGTCCTACTTTACCGGTTATTCCCATTGACTTCATTTTGTGTGCTATCACGCCATGGTCACATTTATCGAAAGCCTTTGCGAAGTCCGTGTATATCACATCAGCATTCTGTTTTTCTTCTAATGCCTCAGTGACTTTATCGTAGTGCTCAAGTAGCTGTGAGAGGCACGATCTTCCCGCTCGAAATCCATGTTGGCCTGGGTTGTGAAGGTCATTGGTCTCCATGAAATTGGTGACCTGACTCCTAATCACTCTCTCAAATACTTTTATTATGTGCGATGTCAGTGCAACTGGTCTATAATTCTTTGCCAATGCTTTGCTCCCTCCCTTGTGTAGAGGGGCTATGTCTGCCACTTTAAGTGCATCTGGTATCTCTCCCGTGTCCAAGCTCTTCCTCCACACTATACTGAGTGCCTGTGCTACCGGCACTTTGCATTTCTTTATAAATATTGAATTCCATGAGTCTGGACCTGGGGCCGAGTGCATGGGCATGTTTTCAATTTCTCTTTCAAAATTTAGTGCGCTCGTGTTGATATCAGTTATATTTACAGGGGTTTGGATATCACGCATAAAGAAATTGTCTGGATCTTCTACTTTCATGTTGTTTATTGGAGTGCTAAACATGTCCTCATACTGCTTTTTTAGGATTTCACTAATTTCTTTGTCATCCTCCGTGTATGAACCTTCACTTGTACGAATAGGTCCAATACTGGCAGTAGTTTTTGCTTTTGATTTTGCATATGTGAAGAAGTATTTTGGATTTTTCTTTATTTCCTGAATTGCTTTCTGTTCTAACTGCCTTTCTTCAGTTTCATATGAGTGTTTCAATTTCCGCTCGATTTCTTCAATCTCCCTATTTAAATTATTCCTTCTTTGACGGGAAATTCGTGTCTGCATAATCAGTTCCGTTATTCTTTTCCTGCGTTTATAGTGTCTTCTGCGTTCTCTTTCTACGTTGGATCTCTTTCTGGCTTTCCTCAAAGGAACATGTTTCAGACAGACTTGATACGCTTCCGAAGTCAGTTTTTCTATTCCTTCTGTAGGACTTTTATTACTTAAAACAGTTTCCCATGGAATGTTTTTAAGTTCCCTGTTTATTATCTCCCAGTCTATCCTTTTATTATTAAAATTGAATTTACTGAATAGCCCCTCTCTCGCTTT
>WNGS01042162.1:0-22788 GCA_020271785.1 Procambarus virginalis | reverse complement strand
AATACCTCTATTTCAGGTTTTATGGTTCACAGTACAGGAATATTCGCCTTCTGACTCCTGTTAGCAGGTTGAGAGCTTTCCCTTCCCATAGCTCATGGTAAGCCTTACCCTACTAGTCAACTGGGAGTCCGAATTAGGTAACATAGGGGACATCAACCTAGCAGTGCAATCTTTTCTTCAAAAAACTCTCAGCCTTTATAACACCCACTGTCCTATGCTAACGAAACAAGTCACAACTAAAAGGCTAAACAATCCTTGGCTTACAAAGGGATTACTTAAATCCATTAATAAAAAACATGACCTTGAGAAGAGTATAGGTTAGGAATCGTCTCCAAAGAATTTTCAAAGAATTACTCGTCATTGCTATCTAAAATAATTAGACGAGCCAAAACTAAATACTACGAGGATAAATTTACCCAAACAAGGGCAACATTAAAAAAACATGGAGCACAATTTCACAAATATTGGGATCAAAGAAGAGTTTAAATAACAAACCAATACTCCTGTCAAATAATTGTGGTCAGCTTACAGCCTCTGATACTGCTATTGAGTTCAATACGTTCTTCTCTTCCATTGGGTCATCCCTTGCAAATGATATTCCATCTTTCAGTACTGATGTTAAGGACTATCTTACAGGTAACTATCCACAGTCTCTGTACCTAACGCCTGCAAATTCCACTGATGTTAATGAGATAATCCTTTCCCTTAAAATCAAGTCTAGTGCCCATGAGGAGATACCAACTTTAATTTACAAAAAAGCCTCCAGATCTTTAGCCCCTGCTATTGCATTGCTCTTCAATAAGTCACTTGAACTCCAAACCTTTCCAGATATTCTAAAAAAACGAGAGTAACCCCTGTCCACAAATGTGGTGATCTCACTGATGTTAACAACTACAGACCTATATCAATTCATGCCAAACTTGTCAAAAATATTGGAAAAACTAATCTACAAGCAGCTTTACTCTTATCTGGCCAAACACAATATACTTAGCTCTTGTCAATATGGCTTCAGACCCCAAAAAAGCACTAACGATGCACTTATTAGTATGATTAACTTGATACATGCAGCTTTTTGATAAAAATAAGTTCCCTGATGGGTTATTTGTGGACCTGCGTAAGGCTTTTGACACTGTCATCCACCAAAACCTTCTTCTTAAATTACATCATTATGGAGTCAGAGGACACTCCCTGCAATACCTCAAAACTTACCTTACAGACAGGCTCCAGTACGTTTCTGTGAATAATTCAATTTCTCCTACCCCACCATCAACATCGGTGTTCCTCAGGGCAGCATACTTGGCCCTCTCCTCTTTGTCATCTACATTAATGACCTTCCAAATGCCTAACGACACCTCAAACCAATTCTATATGCTGACGACACAACCTTCATTTATTCTAATCCTGACCCCCTTGCTCTTAATGGCACAGTGAATACTGAGCTAAATAAAGTCCATCTTTGGCTAACTGCCAACAAACTCACCCTTAACATTGACAAAACTTTCTATATTTTGTTTGACAATAAATACTCAAATCAAATAAATCTCAGGATAAATAATACCCAAATTTGTAACAAAATAGATGGCAAATTCCTTGGCGTTCTCATTGACCACAAACTGAATTTCCAGGGACACATTCTAAATATATCAAAAAAAGTTTAAAAACTGTTGGCATTCTTTCTAAAATCAGATATTATGGACCTCGCCCTGCCCTTGTGACGCTCTATTACTCCCTCATCTTTCCTTATCTCAACTATGGTATTTGTGCTTGGGGTTCTACTACCCAAAATCATTTACGTTCTCTAATTACTCAACACAAAGCTGCTATTAGGACAATATCCAACTCTGGCCCCAGACATCACTCGGTATCCTTACTCAAATCTCTGAATATGTTAGATATTAAGTCACTGCACATCCTCTCATGTGTATTAGTTAGATATATATATATATATATATATATATATATATATATATATATATATATATATATATATATATATATATACGTTGAACTGTAATGCCAATCCTGACCTTAAAAGCTTCCTAGAAGGTTGTAACAGAACCCATGAGCACCACACCAGAAACAAATACCTTTTTGATATTACAAGAGTACGACTTAATCAAACTAGAAATGCTCTACAAATCAAGGGACCCAGAATGTGGAATGACCTTCCCAATTGTGTTAAAGATTGTACCTTTCTCAACAAGTTTAAGATAAAAACTAAGCACTACCTAATTAAGTCCCTGTAACCTACCTTTCACCTATATTGTCAACCCATGTATGTTATTTTTCAAACAATGCTGTTTGTCGACCAAATTGTATTTTTGCTGTTTTTCTGCCATGTTCCCGCCTTTTTTATTTTATATTTTCTCAACACATTTTATACTTTAATGTCAATTAGTATTAAGTTTTAGTCTTTAGTGTTTTTCCTGCCCGAAACGCTTTGCGTAATAGTGACTTTAGGCATTGTATGTACTAGCTCTATCTATAAATTCATCAATATTTTTATCACCCCTTGTATGTATGTACTTTACCTAAATAAACATTTGAATTTGAATTTGAATTTGAATTGAATTTTTAATTTTACACACAGGTGGGTAGAGGAGCAGACGACTGCTGACTCCTGTTAGCTGGCTGAGAGCTTTCCCTTCCCATAGTTCATGGTAAGCCTTACCCTACTAGTTTTACACACAGGAGGGTACAGGAGCAGACGACTGCTGACTCCTGTTAGCTGGCTGAGAGCTTTCCCTTCCCATAGCTCATGGTAAGCCTTACCCTGCTAGTTTTACACACAGGTGGGTACAGAAGCAGACGACTGCTGACTCCTGTTAGCTGGCTGAGAGCTTTCCTTTCCCATTGCTCATGGTAAGCCTTACTCTACTAGTTTTACACACAGGTGGGAACAGGAGCAGACGACTGCTGACTCCTGTTAGCTGGCTGAGAGCTTTCCTTTACCATAGCTCATGGTAAGCCTTACCCTACTAGTTTTATACACAGGTGGGAACAGGAGCAGACGACTGCTGACTCCTGTTAGCTGGCTGAGAGCTTTCCCTTCCCATAGCTCATGGTAAGCCTTACCCTACTAGTTTTACACACAGGTGGGTACAGGAGCAGACGACTGCTGACTCCTGTTAGCTGGCTGAGAGCTTTCCCTTCCCATAGCTCATGGTAAGCCTTACCCTGCTAGTTTTATACACAGGTGGGAACAGGAGCAGACGACTGCTGACTCCTGTTAGCTGGCTGAGAGCTTTCCTTTACCATAGCTCATGGTAAGCCTTACCCTACTAGTTTTATACACAGGTGGGAACAGGAGCAGACGACTGCTGACTCCTGTTAGCTGGCTGAGAGCTTTCCCTTCCCATAGCTCATGGTAAGCCTTACCCTACTAGTTTTACACACAGGTGGGTACAGGAGCAGACGACTGCTGACTCCTGTTAGCTGGCTGAGAGCTTTCCCTTCCCATAGCTCATGGTAAGCCTTACACTCACCATCTCTCACAACATCATCCCAAGAAGAGAGGAACACAAGAACCATCGTTCCTGGCTGCTGGCTCTGCAGGTCTGGAGACGGAGGAGATACTATAAAACACCAGAGGAAGGTCTCCAGGGATCACATAACGACATAAGCGGGAGTAGTGGAGGGCGTACACCCACGTCTCCAGCAAATGGGAAACGGCCGGAAAATGTAGAAAAGCTGTAGTAAGGCAGCGAATTGTAAGTGAGAGTAAGGACATGTGCAGCGTGCTACGTGGTTGAGACGCGTGACGGAATGGCAAGGAGTTTAGGGAGAATATTAAGTGTTCTGAGGGTGAAGTGGGGGAGAGCATTCAGGGTGACAACCTGGCCACACACCCTGACAACCACACAAGGACCCCAACATAACCCCTAACAATCACACAAAGACCCCAACATACCCCCTAACAACCACACAAGGACCCCAACATACCCCCTAACAACCACACAAGGACCCCAACATACCCCTAACAACCACACAAGGACCCCAACATACCCTGACAACCACACAAGGACACCAACATACCCCCTAACAACCACACAAGGACCCCAACATACCCTGACAACCACACAAGGACCCCAACATACCCCCTGACAACCACACAAGGACCCCAACATACCCTGACAACCACACAAGGACCCCAACATACCCTGACAACCAAACAAGGACCCCAACATACTCTGACAACCAAACAAGGACCCCAACATACCCTGACAACCACACAAGGACCCCAACATACCCTGACAACCACACAAGGACCCCAACATACCTGACAACCTCACAAGGACCCCAACATACCCCCTGACAACCACACAAGGACCCCAACATACCCCCTAACAACCACACAAGGACCCCAACATACCCTGACAACCTCACAAGGACCCCAACATACCCTGACAACCACACAAGGACACCAACATACCCCCTGACAACCACACAAGGACCCCAACATACCCTGACAACCACACAAGGACCCCAACATACCCTGACAACCACACAAGGACCCCAACATACCCTGACAACCACACAAGGACCCAACATACCCTGACACCCACACAAGGACACCAACATACCCTGACAACCACACAAGGACCCCAACATACCCTGACAACCACACAGTGGCAGTGTCCTAGTCTTGTATACCATACAAGGTGACGGAGAAGATTGTGAGAAAAAACCTGGTAACACATCTGGAGAGACGAGACGTCGTGACAACCCACCAACATGGTTCAGGGAGGGTAAATCACCACATCCCACCACACCACCACACACCACCACACACTACCACACACCACCACACACCACCACACACCACCACATCCCACCACACACCACCACATCCCACCACATCCCACCACATCCACCACACACCACCACACACTACAACACACCACCACACACCACCACACACCACCACACACCACCACACACCACCACACACCACCACACACCACACACCTACCACACACTACCACACCCCACCACACACTACCACACACTACAACACACCACCACACACCACCACACACCACCACATCCCACCACCCACCACCACATCCCACCACACCACCACCACACACCACCANGCTCTTTGGTACCGCCTCTCAACTGTCAATCAACTGGTGTACAGATTCCTGAGCCTACTGGGCTCTATCATATCTACATTTAAAACTGTGTATGGAGTCAGCCTCCACCACATCACTTCCTAATGCATTCCATCCGTTAACTACTCTGACACTAAAAAAGTTCCTTCTAACGTCCCTGTGGCTCATTTGGGTACTCAGTTTCCACCTGTGTCCCCTTGTTCGTGTACCACCAGTGTTGAATAGTTTATCCTTGTCTACCCTGTCAATTCCCCTGAGGATTTTGTAGGTAGTGATCATGTCTCCCTCACTCTTCTGTCTTCCAGTGTCGTAAGGTGCATTTCCCGCAGCCTTTCCTCGTAACTCATGCCTCTTAGTTCTGGGACTAGTCTAGTGGCATACCTCTGAACTTTTTCCAGCTTCGTCTTGTGCTTGACAAGGTACGGGCTCCATGCTGGGCCGCATACTCCAGATTGGTCTTACGTATGTGGTGTACAAGATTCTGAATGATTCCTTACACAGGTTCCTGAAGGCTGTTCTGATGTTAGCCAGCCTCGCATATGCCGCAGACGTAATTCTTTTATGTGGGCTTCAGGAGACAGGTTGGTGTGATATCAATTCCTAGATCTTTCTCTCTTTCCGTTTCATTAAGTACTTCATCTCCTATTCTGTATCCTGTGTCTGGCCTCCTGTTTCCACCGCCTAGTTTCATTACTTTGCTTTACTCGGGTTAAACTTTAGCAGCCATTTGTTGGACCATTCATTCCTGTCTAGGTCGTCCTGTAGCCTCCTATCATCCTCTGTTTCAATCCTCCTCATAATTTTTGCATCATCAGCAAATTGAGAGAAACGATTCTATACCCTCTGGGAGATCATTTACATATATCAGAAACAGTATTGGTCCAAGGACTGACCCTGCGGGACTCCACTTGTGACGTCACCAATCCGAGACCTCACCTCACAGTGACTCGTTGTCTTCTGTTGCTTAGGTACTCCCTTATCCACGAGTACCTTCCCTTTCACTCCAGCCTGCATCTCCAGCTTTTTCACTAGCCTCTTGTGTGGTACTGTATCAAAGGCTTTTGACAATCCAAAAATATGCAGTCTGCCCACCCTCTCTTTCTTGCCTGATTATTTTTATTGCCTGGTCGTAGAATTCAATTAGCCCTGTGAGGCAGGACTTGCCATCCCTGAACCCATGTTGATGCTGTGTTACAAAGTTCTTTCGCTCCAGATGGTCCACTTGCTTTCTTCGCACAATCTTCTCCATCAGCTTGCATGGATGCAGGCTAGGGACACTGGCCTGTAGTTCAGTGCCTCCTGTCTATCCCCTTTCTTGTATATTGGAACTACATTAGCTGCCATCCAAATTTCTGGCAGTTCCCCTGTTGTCAGTGATTTGTTATTCAGTATGGAGAGTGGCAGGCACAGTTCTTCTCTCCTTCCTTTAGTATCCAAGGGGAGATTCCATCTGGGCCTATAGCCTTTGTCACATCCAACTCTAGTAAACACTTCCTTACTTCCCCGCTGGTAATCTCAAACTCTTCCAGTGGATCCTGGTTAGCTATTCCCTCTCTTATCTCTGGAATTTTTCCTTGCCCTAAGGTGAAGACCTCCTGGAATTTTCTTATTCAGTTCCTCACACACTTCCTTGTGGTTTGTAGTGAATCCTTCTGCCCCTATCCTTATATTCATTACCTGTTCCTTTACTGTTGTTCTTCTCCTGATGTGACTATGCAGCAATTTAGGCTGAGTCTTTGCCTTGCTTGCGATGTCATTTTCGTATTGTCTTTCTGCCTCTCTTCTCATCCTGACATATTCATTCCTGGCATTCTGGTATCTTTCTCTGCTCTCAAGTGTCCTGTTATTCCTATAGTTTCTCCACGCCCTTTTACTTTGCTGCTTAGCTAGCCTACATCTCTGATTAAACCATGGGTTTCTCATCTTCATTTCATTGTCTTCATTTTATACTGGGACAAACTTGTTGGCTGCTTCCTTGCACTTGTGCGTGATGAAGTCCATCATGTCTTGGGCCGTCTTTCCCCTGAGCTCCGTTTCCAATGTTATATCTGTTAGGAATTTTCTTAACTCCTCATAGTTTCCCTTTCAGAATGCCAGTTTTTTGTTTTCAGTATCCCTCCTCAAGTTCACTAACCCTTCCTCAACCAGATACTCAAACACCAGTACACTGTGGTCGCTCATTCCTACTGGAGCCTCATAGCCGATTTCCCTTATGTCGGAGTCGTTTAGAGTGAAGACTAGGTCGAGTCTTGCTGGTTCATCGTTTCCTCTCATCCTAGTGGGTTCCCTGACATGTTGCTTAGAAAGTTTCTTGTCGCCACCTCCAATAGTTTGGCTCTCCATGTATCCTCGCCTCCATGCGGTTCCTTGTTCTCCCAGTCAGTCCTTCCGTGATTGAAGTCTTCCATGATGATGCTGATGATGTGTGTTGTGTGGTGTGTGGTGTGTTGTGTGTGTGTGTGTGTGTGTGTGTGTGTGTGTGTGTGTGTGTGTGTGTGTGTATGTTGTGTGTGTGTGTGTGGTGTGTGAGTGTGTGTGTGTGTGTGTGTGTGTGTGTGGAAAAAATAGTAGTTAGTAACAGTTGATTGATTGACAGTCGAGAGGCAGGGGAAAGAACAGAGCTCAACCCCCACAAGCACAACCAGGTGAATGCAACTAGGTGAATACACGAGTGCATTAACGAGTACACACACACGGCGTCCACTCTGGCACACATGCACACACTTTTCACTCACAGATGCAGTAATGAACTTTGTACTCCGCTCATTACCACGAAATAAAAACAAACACTTGCTTTTAATTTGAGTGTGTGTTTACACACAGGGAGCGGGAGCTGAGGTGTTTCGTAACACGAACGGTAATGAGTGCCCGAAACGACCAACTGATAACAGATACGAAACGTTAACGGGAGGGATGTGAAACACCGATCAAGGAAGAGAGGGGACACGAACGAGGTCACTAACAACAAAGGTCACTAACAACAAGGGTCACTAACAACAAGGGTCACTAACAACAAAGGTCACTAACAACAAAGGTCACTAACAACAAGGTAACTAACAGCAGAGGTCACTAACAACAAAGGTCACTTACAACAGAGGTCACTAACAACAGAGGTCACTAACAACAGAGGTCACTTACAACAAGGGTCACTAACAACAAAGGTCACTAACAACAGAGGTCACTAACAACAAAGGTCACTAACAACAAAGGTCACTAACAACAGAGGTCACTTACAACAGAGGTCACTAACAGCAGAGGTCACTAACAACAGAGGTCACTTACAACAGAGGTCACTAACAACAGAGGTCACTAACAACAGAGGTCACTTACAACAAAGGTCACTAACAACAAAGGTCACTAACAACAGAGGTCACTAACAACAAAGGTCACTAACAACAAAGGTCACTAACAACAGAGGTCACTAACAACAGAGGTCACTAACAACAAAGGTCACTAACAACAGAGGTCACTAACAACAAATGTCACTAACAACAGAGGTCACTAACAACAGAGGTCACTAACAACAAAGGTCACTAACAACAGAGGTCACTAACAACAGAGGTCACTAACAACAAATGTCACTAACAACAGAGGTCACTAACAACAGAGGTCACTAACAACAGAGGTCACTAACAACAAAAGTCACTAACAACAGAGGTCACTAACAACAAAAGTCACTAACAACAGAGGTCACTAACAACAGAGGTCACTAACAACAGAGGTCACTAACAACAGAGGTCACTAACAACAGAGGTCACTAACAACAGAGGTCACTAACAACAAAGGTCACTAACAACAGAGGTCACTAACAACAAAAGTCACTAACAACAGAGGTCACTAACAACAGAGGTCACTAACAACAGAGGTCACTAACAACAGAGGTCAATAACAACAGAGGTCACTAACAACAAAGGTCACTAACAACAGAGGTCACTAACAACAAAGGTCATGAACAACAAAGGTCACTAAAACAAAGGTCACTAACAACAGAGGTCACTAACAACAGAGGTCACTAACAACAAAGGTCACTAACAACAAATGTCACTAACAACAGAGGTCACTAACAACAAAGGTCACTAACAACAAATGTCACTAACAACAAAGGTCACTAACAACAAAAGGTCACTAACAACAGAGGTCAAACAACAAAGGTCACTAACAACAAAAGGTCACTAACAACAGAGGTCACTAACAACAAAGGTCACTAACAACAAATGTCACTAACAACAGAGGTCACTAACAACAACGGTCACTAACAACAAAGGTCACTAACAACAGAGGTCACTAACAACAGAGGTCACTAACAACTGAGGTCACTGACAACAAATGTCATTAACAATAGAGGTCACTTACCATAAAGGTCAATAACATCAAAGGTCACTAACAGAGGTCACTAACAGAGGTTACTAACAACAGAGGTCACTAGCAGAGGTCTCTAACAACAGAGGTCACTAACAACAGAGATCACTAGCAACAAAGGTCACTAACAACCGAGGTCACTAACAACAGAGGTCACTAACAACAGAGGTCACTAACAACAGAGGTCACTAACAACAGAGGTCACTCACAGAGGTCACTAACAACCGAGGTCACTAACAACAGAGGTCATTAACAACAAGGGTCCCTAACATCAAAGGTCACTAACAAGAAAGGTCACTAACCATAAAGGTCACTAACAACAGAGATCACTAGCAACAAAGGTCACTAACAACCGAGGTCACTAACAACAGAGGTCACTAACAACAAGGGTCCCTAACATCAGAGGTCACTATCAACAAAGGTCACTAACAGGAAAGGTCACTAACAAAAAAGGTCACTAACAACAAAGGTCACTAACCACAAAGATCACTAACAACAAAGGTCACTAACAACAAAGGTCTCTAACAACAGAGGTCACTAACAACAAAGGTCACTAACCACAAAGGTCACTAAAACAGAGGTCACTAACAACAAAGGTCACTAACAACAAGGGTCACTAACAACAGAGGTCACTAACAACAAGGGTCACTAACAACAGAGGTCACTAACAACAAAGGTCACTAACAGGAAAGGTCACTAACAAAAAAGATCACTAACAACAAAGGTCACTAAAAACAGAGGTCACTAACAACAAAGGTCACTAACAACAAGGGTCACTAACAACAGAGGTCACTAACAACAGAGGTCACTAACAACAGAGGTCACTAACCAAAACACCTAAAACAAAACAAACAAAAACAAGCAAGAAAATGAAATATATATATATATATATATATATATATATATATATATATATATATATATATATATATATATATATATATATATGTCGTACCTAGTAGCCAGAACGCACTTGTCAGCCTACTATGCAAGGCCCGATTTGCCTAATAGGCCAAGTTTTCATGAAATAATTGTTTTTCGACTACCTAACCTACCTAACCTAACCTAACCTAACTTTTTCGGCTACCTAACTTAACCTAACCTATAAAGATAGGTTAGGTTAGGTTAGGTAGGGTTGGTTAGGTTCGGTCATATATCTACGTTAATTTTAACTCCAATGAAAAAATTTTACCTCATAGAAAATGAAATGGGTAGCTTTATCTTTTCATAAGAAACAAATTAGAGAAAATATATTAATTCAGGAAAACTTGGCTTATTAGGCAAATCGGGGCTTGCATAGTAGGCCAAAAAGTGAGTTCTGGCTACTAGGTACGACATATATATATATATATATACCCAGAAGTGAAAACTCACCCCAGAAGTGACTCGAACCCATACATCCAGGAGCACTCTGCTGGCGTACAGGATCCCTTAACCACTCGACCAACACGACCGGACAAAAGAGGATGGCAGCCGAGGCTATTTCCATCCTCCCGCCGGCACTCGGTTGGTAATCTTGGGCATGGTATTTTATCAAATCACGTCATTCTTTGAGGAACACGAGAGGAACACAAATGCGAATAAGCCTGAATGGTCCCCTGAATTATATGCAAATGAAAACTCACATCCCAAAAGTGACTCGAACCCATACTGCCAGGAACAATGCAACTGGTATGTACAGGATGCCTTAATCCACTTGACCATCACGACCGGACATAAGGAAGTGATAACCGAAGCTATTTGAACCACTTCCCCGCCGGCACTCGGATGGTAATCTTGGGCATTTATGCCCAAAATTACCAAGATGTATCTTGGTAATCAAGACGTGTCTTGGTACCAAGACCGGTCTTGGTCGTGATTACCATCAAGACCAAGACCGGTCGTGATGGTCAAGTGGATTAAGGCGTCCTGTACATACCAGTTGCGTTGTTTCTGGCAGTATGGGTTCAAGTTACTTCTGGGGTGTGAGTTTTTAGTTATATATATATATATATATATATATATATATATATATATATATATATTATTAATATATATATATTATTAAATATGACCGAAAAAGTAAGATTAATAATTCTAACACGAATTTTCTCAATATTTCTTATGTTTCTTTTCACTATTGATGGTAATTGAAAAATCAGTTCTCCAAAATTCATTTTTATTTCTAGTCTGATGCGACACTTGAACGCGTTTCGTAATAACTTATTACATTTTCAAAGACTTTTAGTTTAAACACACAACTATAACCTGCAAACACTAAACAGAGTTCTTACTTATGCTATGATTTAAACAACTTTCATTTTATACCCGCATTTTGGGTGAGGTGATATGATACAACAGTTTTGGATGAGGTGAACAAAACTTTCAACACAGGACAGAACACGAAACAACGGGGTATTAATTGGGTAAATTGAAGGTAAGAATGGAAGTAACTGCAGAGGGCCTATTGGCCCATATTTCTTGATACTTCTATATTGGAGCGGAGTCTTGAAGTAGGTAGAATATAGTTGTGCATTAATTGGCTGTTGATTGGTGGTGTTGACTTCTTGATGTGTAGTGCCTCGCAGATGTCAAGCCGCCTGCTGTCGCTGTATCTATCAATGATTTCAGTGTTGTTTGCTAAGATTTCTCTGGTGATGGTCTGGTTGTGGGAAGAGATTATACGTTCCTAAATGGAGCCCTGTTGCTTATGCATGGTTAATCGCCTGGAAAGAGATGTTGTTGTCTTGCCTATATACTGAGTTCTTTGAGGCTTACAGTCCTCAAGTGGGCATTTGAAGGCATAGACGACGTTGGTCTCTTTTAAAGCGTTCTGCTTTGTGTCTGGAGAGTTTCTCATTAGTAGGATGGCCGTTTTTTTGGTTTTATAGTAAATCGTCAATTGTATCTTCTGATTTTTGTCTGTAGGGATAACGTTTCTATTAACAATATCTTTCAGGACCCTTTCCTCCGTTTTATGAGCTATGGAAAAGACGTTCCTGTAAAAAAGTCTATAAGGGGGTATAGGTGTTGTGTTAGTTGTCTCTTCAGAGGTTGCATGGCGTTTCACCTTCCTTCTTATGATGTCTTCAATGAAACCATTGGAAAAGTCGTTGTTGACTAGGACCTGCCTTACCCTACAGAGTTCTTCATCGACTTGCTTCCATCCTGAGCTGTGGCTGAGAGCACGGTCGACATAAGCGTTAACAACACTCCTCTTGTACCAATCTGGGCAGTCACTGTTGGCATTTAGGCACATTCCTATGTTTGTTTCCTTAGTGTAGACTGCAGTGTGGAAACCTCCGCTCCTTTCCATGACTGTTACATCTAGAAAGGGCAGCTTCCCATCCTTCTCCATCTCGTAAGTGAAACGCAACACAGAATTCTGCTCGAATGCCTCCTTCAGCTCCTGCAGTTGTCTGACATCAGGTACCTGTGTAAAATTGTCGTCAACATACCTGCAGTATATGGCCGGTTTCAAGTTCATATAGACTAAGCCCTTCTGCTCGATGGTACCCATGTAGAAGTCCGCAAACAGGACACCTAGGGGAGAACCCATGGCGACCCCATCTACTTGTTTATAAAGGTGCCCATCCGGGCTCAAGAAGGGTGCCTCTTTAGTACAAGCTTGTATTTACTTTTTCGGTCATATTTAATAATATATGTCTACAGGAAAGACTGCTACCAAAATATACTAATATATATATATTCGGTCCAGAGGGCGATAAATGAATACCCAAGGGGGATAACCTAGTTCGCCTGCCTCTCCGAGCAAAACACACACCGCAGAAATGGTAACAACAACATACCGGAAACAAACAAAATCAGAGCACAAATCACCAAGAAAATTGAAGAGGGAAATACCGCAAGCGCTATTAGAGTCCTCACCAGTGACGATAAAATTGCTCCTCGAAACTCAGCCACAGCGCGGGCCCTGCAAAGCAAGCACCCACCCAGAGCCCGACAAGGCGACAACATCGTTCCGCCATCAGCCGACACCATTTCAGACCCATTAACCGTCGGTGAATCTGAGGTCTACAAAGCAGCCCTTTCTTTTCCACCTGGGTCAGCAGGAGGCTTTACAGGGTTAAAACCTCAACACATCAAGCAAATGTTAAATCCTGCGGTTGGTGATGCTGCACAAGATCTTCTTATGGAACTAACAAGGTTCGTTAACATGTGCCTGGCTGGTGATATACCTGAGGTCATCAGGCCTCTCTTTTTCGGTGCCTCCCTCTGTGCTCTCAAAAAGAAGGACGATGGAATCAGGCCAATAGCTGTTGGCAACACTCTCCGACGCCTGATTGCCAAGGCTGCTACGAGGGTTGTCAGCCAGCAAGCGGCTGAATTACTGAAACCAATCCAGCTAGGATTTGGAATCCCCCAAGGCTGTGAAGCGGCTGCCCATGCAGCACGAGCATACATCACCAACATTTCTGATGAAAAGGCCCTGCTCAAACTGGATTTTAAGAATGCCTTCAACATGGTCAGAAGAGATGCAGTACTTTGTGCCGTACATCGCCATTTCCGGCCCCTCTACCCGTTCATACTATCGTGCTACAGTGGTGAGTCAAAACTGCTCTTTGGTGAACATGAAATCAGATCATGTGAAGGCGTTCAGCAAGGTGATCCTCTTGCTCCCCTTCTTTTCTGCTTAGTCTTAAAAGAAATCACCGAAAGCTTGTCCAGCGAGTTCAACATCTGGTTTTTGGATGATGGCACTATAGCTGGCACCGTAGACGACCTCTTGGCAGACATCAGGAAAATAAGGGAGCAAGAAGTAAGCCTGGGTCTTGTCCTGAACCCTTCCAAGTGTGAAGTAGTCTCCTCCAACCCAGACATCGTAGCTAGAATAAGGTCTGCCTTGCCTGGAGCCCATGTCATTAGGGCCGAGAACAGCACCCTCCTTGGAGCCCCCCTCGGGTCTAATGCCATTGAGGAGATCCTTGACAAGAAAATCGCAGACCTTAGGAGGATGGAAGACAGAATAGGTGACATCGATGCCCACGATGCTTTTTATCTCCTCACCAAATGCCTATCCCTTCCGAGGCTAACCTACTTTCTGAGGTGCGCCCCATCTTACGACAACCGAAAGCTTGAAGAGTATGACCTCTTACTGAAGACCATGCTGGAAAAAGTTGTTAATCTCTCCCTCAACGAGTGCCAGTGGAAACAAGCCACTCTTCCTGTTAGGCTCGGTGGCTTGGGTGTCCGCACCGCCACCCAAATTGCTGTCCCAGCCTTCCTGTCTTCCTCCTCAGCATCAGATGACCTGGTTAAGGAAATTCTACCTGACACCCTCAGTGATGTAGCGGGGATACAGGACCCCCACTACACGGAATGCGACACGAAATGGGGTGCCATGGCAGACCCAGCACTCAGACCAGCCATGCCGAAAGCCAAGAAACAATCCAGTTGGGACAGCCCCATTGCAGACAAAGAAGCCACAGCTTTGCTGGAGGCAGCAACAACCCCCAGTGATCGTGCACGCCTCACAGCTGTGCAGGCTCCCCATGCAGGGACTTCCTTTTGGCAGTCCCTATGTCTGCGACAGGCACACGTCTTGATCCGCAGGAGCTCCGTATTGCAGTCGCTCTCCGTCTTGCTGCCCCTATCCACACTGTTCATAGGTGTATTTGCGGCGAGGCAGATGCTGACGAATATGGATTGCATGGCCTGCACTGTGGAAAATCTGGTGGTTGGCACACTAGACACGACGAAGTAACGACATCATTAAAAGAAGCCTTGCCTCTGCCCAGTGTCCAGCGGAGAGAGAGCCCCGCAACCTTCTGAACCGTGACTCTGTTAGCTTTGCCGGCCGACCAGACGGAATCACACTGCGTCCGTGGAAGGGTGGCAGACAGTTGGCATGGGACTATACTTGCGTATCCACCCTGGCAGCCACATACATCAACCTCTCTGCCGGCACAGCAGGAGCCGCGGCGACACACAGAGAAAGAGACAAGTCAGCCAAGTATAGGCAATTAGATCATCGGTACAACTTCGTTCCAATAGGGTCTGAGACCCTAGGCCCATGGGGAGAGAGTGCAAGAAGGTTTCTAAAGGATCTTGGTTCCAAGCTCATTGACACCACAAGAGACCCTAGAGCGGCAAGTTTTCTCTTTCAGCGCCTCAGTGTCGCGATCCAGAGGGGGAATGCTCGCTGCATCCTCGGTTCCTGCCCAACGTCGGAGGAGTTCGAGGAAATCTACAGCCTCTAGGAAGCGAACTATTTTTGTGTCCTCTTAATGCTCATTTTTTTGTATACAATCAGATATGTAACTGTATAACCTTGCTTAATAAAGTGTACACCATAAAAAAGGGGGTGGTAGGAGAAGCGAACACCCTCATGTATTCAGAGTTAAATGGCAAGTTTTTCCCTGAATGCTCTGTGTTCCCTTCTCTGAGGCTGTGGGTCCCTATAATTGCACCAGAGGTGGTACCCCCCTATATATATATATATATATATATATATATATATATATATATATATATATATATATATATATATATATAAACAAGTAGAATGACAATAAATTACAGTAATGTGATGTTGTTTCTATGATAAATATTATGACAATGAATTGGGATCGAACTTGCGCCTCTGGACCCCACCAGAAACACGCTCTACCAATAATTCAGTTCCTCGTGCACTGACAAGACGCTAACAGCAGAGCAGTAACATCAAGCTCCCGTTAAGTGGTCATTGGGAAGAGCCGGGATGCCAGGAGAGGAACTTGTTCAATTGGACTGTTCCAATGGAACAAGTCCCTCTCCATTTTTTTCTATTGGAAAAAAAGCCATCAAAGCGCTTAGGGATTTGCCACAGTCGCTGCCCGAATCAATATGTGTAATTCAGTCCATCCTTAAAAATTACTTATTGTGATTATTCGTTTGAAAGTACCAAAATGTAGTGGTGGACCACCGGAAAGTACCAATATGTAGTGGTGGACCACCAGAAAGTACCAATATGTAGTGGTGGACCACCAGAAAGTACCAATATGTAAGGATGGACCACCACAAAGTACCAATATGTAATGATGGACCACCAGAAAGTACCAATATGTAGTGGTGGACCACCGGAAAGTACTAATATGTAATGATGGCCCACCAGAAAGTACCAATATGTAGTGGTGGACCACCAGAAAGTACCAATATGTAGTGGTGGACCACCAGAAAGTACCAATATGTAGTGGTGAACCACCAAAAAGTACCAATATTTAATGATGGACCACCAGAAAGTACCAATATTTAATGATGGACCACCAGAAAGTACAAATATGTAGAGGTGGAACACCAGAAAATACCAATGTGTAGTGATGGACCACCAGAAAGTATCAACATGTAGTGATGGACCACCAGAAAGTACCAATATGTAGTGATGAACCACCAGAAAGTACTAATATGTAACGGTGGACCACCAGAAAGTACCAATATTTAGTGATGGACCACCAGAAGTACCAATATTTAGTGATGGACCACCAGAAAGTACCAATATTTAGTGATGGACCACCAAAAAGTACTAATATGTAACGGTGGACCACCAGAAAGTACCAATATGTAGTGGTGAACCACCAGAAAGTACCAATATGTAGTGGTGAACCACCAGAAAGTACCAGTATGTAGTGGTGGACCACCAGAAAGTACCAATATGTAGTGGTGGACCTCCAGAAAGTACCAATATTTAGTGATGAACCACCAGAAAGAACCAATATGTAGTGATAGACCACCAGAAAGTACAAATATGTAGAGATTGACCACCAGAAAGTACCAATATGTAGTGATGGACCACCAGAAAGTACCAATATGTAGTGATGGACCCCCACAAATACCAATATATAGTGATGGACCACCAGAAAGTACCAATATGTTGTGATGGACCACCAGAAAGTACCAATATGTAGTGATAGACCACCAGAAAGTACAAATATGTAGAGATTGACCACCAGAAAGTACCAATATGTAGTGATGGACCACCAGAAAGTACCAATATGTAGTGATGGACCACCCGAAAATACCCAATGTAGTGATGGACCACCAGAAAGTACCAATTTGTAGTGATTTACCACCAGAAAGTACCAATATGTAGTGATGGACCACCAGAAAGTACCAATAAGTACTTTCCTTACCGGAGGCTGGACTGTCTCATTTCAGAATCAAGGACTCTATATCTGTATCGTTAGTGGCCACATAAGTGGCATCTCGCTAATATCACTAACGAGATCTCTAAAGAATGGCATTACGAGGCCATTATAGATGAACCGTTATCGAGGCCGAAGAACACGAACAGCGAACAGCAGTGTTGCCACCGGTCAGCTTATAGACCGAACACTAATGACCCGAAATGGATAAGAAAGGATCTGAAGAACCTTATAGGTAGAAAGAGAGCGTGGTACAAGAGAATTAAGAATGGGGAAGTCACTTTAGAACAAGAATTCGTACAACTGGTTACAAATGTTAAAAAAAGAGATAAGGAGAGCCAAAGGAAACTTTGAAGTTCGAATAGCAGGGCAAGCAAAGGCAAATCCTAAAGAGTTTTTTAGTTATATCGAACAAAGGTTAGGGAAAGGATAGGTCCATTAAAAACAGTGACAGGTCAAATAACAGATAATGACGAAGAGATAAGTAGTATTTTTAATATATATTTTATCACTGTTTTTACTAAAGAACTTAACTCTATGCCTTCAGCCGAACAAGTCTATGTGGGTGGGGACGAGGACAGGTTGACTAGTCTAACAGTTACCAGGGATGATATTATTTAACAAATAGTGAAACTTAACCCAAACAAATCTCCAGGGCCGGACGAAGTGTTTGTCAGGGTGCTTAAAGAATGCAAGGAGGAGCTTTGCGAGCCATTCTATACCATATTTAATAAATCATTAGAGTCAGGCAGAGTGCCAGAGTCGTTGGAGGCTGATAAATGTAAAGTTCTGAGGCTAGGTAATGATGATAGAGTTACAAGATACGAGCTAGATGGTGTTGAGATTGCGAAGTCGGATTGCAAAAGGGATCTGGTAGTTATGATTATTAAGAATTTAAAACCAAAGGATCAATGCATGAATGTTCGTAATAAGGCAAATAGGACACTGGGATTTATTAATCGAAGCGTTAGTAACAAGACACCTGGTGTGGTTCTTCAGCTATATCTTGCTCTGGTTAGGCCCCATTTAGATTATGCAGTTCAGTTTTGGTCGTCGTACTATAGAATGGATATAAATTCACTTGAACGTGTCCAGCTTAGATGACAAAGTTAATTCCCCAAATTAGAAACCTGTCATATGAAGAAAAATTAACAAGCTTAAATTGCATTCACTGGAAAGGCGAAGCGTTAGGGTGACATGATAGAGGTTTACAAGTGGATGAAAGGNGGGTAGAAGGACAAGGAGCTGGGGTAGAAGGACAAGGAGCTGGGGTATGAGGACAAGGAGCTGGGGTATGAGGACAAGGAGCTGGAGTATGAGGACAAGGAGCTGGGGTATGAGGACAAGGAGCTGGGGTAGAAGGACAAGGAGCTGGGGTATGAGGACAAGGAGCTGGGTATGAGGACAAGGAGCTGGAGTATGAGGACAAGGAGCTGGGGTATGAGGACAAGGAGCTGGGGTAGAAGGACAAGGAGCTGGGGTATGAGGACAAGGAGCTGGGGTATGAGGACAAGGAGCTGGAGTATGAGGACAAGGAGCTGGGGTAGAAGGACAAGGAGCTGGTGTATGAGGACAAGGAGCTGGGGTATGAGGACAAGGAGCTGGGGTATGAGGACAAGGAGCTGGGGTAGGAGGACAAAGAGCTGGAGTATGAGGACAAGGAGCTGGGGTAGGAGGACAAGGAGCTGGGGTATGAGGACAAGTAGCTGGTGTATGAGGACAAGGAGCTTGTGTATGAGGGCTCTAAATGTTGGTCTCTAATTTTAAAGTATGGTGTCTAAATCTAAATGTTGGTCTCTAACTCTTAATGTTGGTCTCTAACTCTTAATGATGGTCTCTAACTCTAAATGTTGGTCTCTAACTCTTACTTACCTACCTTGTAGAGGTTCCGGGGATCAAAGGTCTCGCGGCCCGGTCTCTGACCAGGCCTCCCGGTTGGTGGTCTGGTCAACCAGGCTGTTGGACGCGGCTGCTCGCTGTCTGGCGTATAAATCATAGCCTGGTTGATCAGGTATCCTTTGAATGTGTTCATCGAGTTCTCCCGTGAACACTGTGAGGGGTCGGCCAGTTATGCCCCTTACGTGTAGCGGGAGTTTGTTAAACAGTCTAAATTTCTCAAATGACCTCTTGCAGATGTGAGACAGATTTCCTATGAACCGGCAAATAGTAAATCACCTTAGATCTTATTTTGACAAAAAAAATAATAACTGAACAGAAATATAATGATTACAAATACATTTTACTCAGATTACGACCTAATCGAACTTCAGACAGCCATGAGCCATAGACCTGTGCAATGCCGATTGATAAACCCTTCCAAAGGATTTTTGATCAACCAGGCTGTGATTTTATACATCAGGCCGCGAGCAGCTGCGTCCAACCTCCTGGTTAATCAGACTATCAGTCAGAAGGCCTGTCAGAGACCGGGCCGCGGGGACTCAACCCATGGAATCAACTCAAAGTAACCGCAGGGTAAACAGCCAGTCTCAAACCTAAGAGGAGGATTCAAGACATTAAATTTGAATAAGAAACTGAGTAACTGGGAAGGAATAAACCAAGACCTGGCAGAACTATGCTGGGAAGAACAGTAAGAGAAGAGAAACTTAAGCCAGTGCTCTGAGAAAATAGGCTCAGTAGCAAGGAAATCCCAGTAGCAAGTCACATGCCACTAAGAAGGAAGAGAAAATATACAAACTGGAATGAGAAGAGCGCTCCCTCGGTAGGTGAAGAAAACAATAGGAGAACATCTCAGACGCTCCACTTTATTCCAACAATGACGCGGAAGGCTCTGTGGGGAAATAGAAATGATGGAGCTCAAGTTGCAAGAATCATATACAATCCAGGAGAGGAAAGGCAGCAAAAGTTCTTAAGTGAAATAAAGAGGAATCCAAAATACATTTTATACCATATGAAATCTAGAACAAATTCTACATCCAGCATTGGGTCCCTGGCGATGAATCTTTCACAGATGACAGCAAAGAAATGAGTGAAATACTGAGACTTCAGTACGGTTAAGTTTTCAGTGACCACATTGAAGATCAATGATCCAAATTATTTCTTGATGAATATGACATCGTCAAACCATATACATCAGCTGTCCCTTAACCCTACTGGACGTTGAAGTAGCCATAGACAACCTGCACTCTGCACCAGACCCAGACTCCTGGGATTCTATATTCATCAAACAGCGTAAAACACCACTATCACAGGCTCTAAACCTCTTGTGGAGGCGTGGAGCCTGGGTAGTGGCGTCATCCCTGACATACCTACAACAGCGGAGATGGCACCAATCCCCAAAAGAGGCTGTAAAGCAGCAGCAAAAGTTGATAGACCAATAGCTCTAACTTCACTCATCATAAATATCTTTGAAAGAGTGCTAAGAAGTAAGGTCACAAACCACTTTAAATGTCAACATGTACATAGCCCTGGAGAGTCAAATGGTGACACAGGAGCACACAAACACCCTCCAGACAACGACTCTCTCATCAGTTCACGTCCCTCGTGGTGACCTGTTTACCAACAGTATGCCAGGTGGGAGCAGCAGGCGGCGCTGCAGCACCACCTCACCGCTGCCACTTCGTACGGAGTACTTCAGACGAGGATTCACAATAACGTGGCTGAAGACATGATGACCAACCCACACATCAGAGAGTGAAGAGATGACGACGTTTCGGTCCGTCTTGGATCATTCTCGAGTCGTGTAACCACCACCCGACTTAACAGCCTTACCCCGAACACCTCACTGGAGCAACAGGTGAAACGGCTTGAGTCACAATGTCTAACCTACACATGAAACAATCCAATGATTCCTAAGTCTTCTTAATTAGAGGGAAACAAGGGTTGGTTCTTTGATCTAGTTACATGTACTTCTAATTTGCCTATTAGGCGCCGATGTGGTAGGCTGAGGTGGAAAGGATAGTCAGGCTGACAGCTTGTAAAGTAATAACTAAGCCTGGTCCTTGTTAACACATTGTAATAACTGCCACAAGCCAATTTAGCCAATCTCACCCCCCCCTCCCAAATAAATAAATGCTTGTGGTGCCTTTGTGACCCGCCTTAGTCACTTTCTCACTTGTGCTTCCTGATACACCATTTGTAACATATCTTGTACACACACTCTCCACCGGTGATGAGTGGTGGCTGAGTGGACAGCGCTCTAGATTCGTGGACCTAGGGACCAGGGTTTACGACCCCCCGCATCGCCGGAAAAAACAAATGGGAAAAGTTTCCCTTCACCCTGATGGCCCTATTACCTAGCAGTAAATAGGTTCCTCGGTGTTAACGCTGTCGGGTGCTCCGTGTGTGTGTGTGGGTGTGTGTGTGTGGTGTGTGTGTGTGTGTGTGTGTGTGTGTGTGTGTGTGTGTGTGTGTGTGTGTGTGTACTCACCTACTTGTGCTTGCGGGATTTGTGCTTGCGGGAGCTCTTTGGTACCCCTCTCAACTGTCAATCAACTGGTGTACAGATTCCTGAGCCTACTGGACTCTATCATATCTACATTTAAAACTGTGTATGAGTCAGCCTCCACCACATCACTTCTAATGCATTCCATCCGTTAACTACTCTGACACTGAAAAAAGTTCCTTCTTATGTCCCTGTGGCTCTGTGGGTACTCAGTTTCCACCTGTGTCCCCTTGTTCGTGTACCACCAGTGTGAATAGTTTATCCTTGTCATACCCCTGTCAATTCCCCTGAGGATTTTGTAGGTAGTGATCATGTCTCGCCCTCATCTTGTGCCTTCCAGTGTCGTAAGGTGCATTTCCCGCAGCCTTTCCACGTAACTCATGCCTCTTAGTTCTGGGACTAGTCTAGTGGCATACCTCTGAACTTTTCCAGCTTCGTCGTGTGCTTGACAAGGTAATGGGCTCCATGCTGCATGGGCCGCATACTATCAGGATTGGTCTTACGTATGTGGTGTACAAGATTTCTGAATGATTCCCTCTAGCACAGGTTTCTGAAGGGCCTGTTCTAATGGTTAGCCAGCCTCGCATATGCCCCGACGTAATTTCTTTTTTATGTGGGCTTCAGGAGTACAGGTTGTGTGTGGTGAACTGCAATTCCTACGATCTTTCGCTCTGTTTCCTGTTTCATTAAGTATTCTTTCATCTCGCTAGTTACTGTTATCTTGGGTCTTTGGCCTCCTGTTTTCCACCGACCGTTGTCTTATGTTTTCATTTACTCGGGTTAAACTTTAGCA
>WNGS01042158.1:5296-16164 GCA_020271785.1 Procambarus virginalis | reverse complement strand
TGTGTACTCATTTCTGGTCTCTTTGTATGCATTGGAATTTCTTATTATTCTGTGATCTAAATATTGAAACTAGGAAAGTAGCAGAGAAGCAGTATGAGAATGACATTGCATACAAGGCTATGTCCGAACCAGAACTGTTCCATAGTCCAAAGGGCGCCTGACAGCTGAGCAGACAGCGCTTCGGATTAGTAGTCCTGAGGTTCAGGGCTCGATCCACGGTGGAGGCGGAGACAAATGGGCAAAATTTTTCTTTCACCCTGATGCCCCTGTTACCTAGCAGTAAATAGGTAACTGGGAGTTAGACAGCTGCTACGGGCTGCTTCCTGGGGGTGTTTGTGTAACAAAAAGGAGGCCTGGTCGAGGATCGGGCCGCGGGGACGCTAAGCCCCGAAATCATCTCAAGATAACATCTCAAGATAGTCATAGCAGGAGGAAGATATCTGTGAATGATTAGGTTATCAGCCTTCATAAGAGTGAGGAAGGACATGGAAAATGATTATTATGTATGCAAGGAACTTAACATCATTCAGGAAGTATTAAAGCTGTACACACAGAAATCACAATTTCGTGATGCATCAAATGAACAAATCCACAAGGGCTGTGACGAGGATTCGAACCTGCGTCTGAGAGCATCCCAGACGCTGCCTTAATCGACTGAGCTACGACATGGTCAAAAGGAGTTGAAACCGAAGTTCTACTGAACTTACTGGATCCTGCAGCCTCTCTGAGGCACAAACCAGGGTTTCACACAACTCTCCCCCATGCCTATTGACATAGCTAGAGTGCCTATTGACATAGCTCAGGTGCATGGGGGGAGATGTGTAAAACCCTGGTTTGTGCCTCGGAGAGGCTGCTGGATCCAGTAACTTCAGTAGAACTTCGGTTTCAACTCCTTTTGACCATGTCGTAGCTCAGTCGATTAAGGCAGCGTCTGGGATGCTCTCGGATGCAAGTTCGAATCCTCGTCACGGCCCTTGTGGATTTGTTCATTTATTAAAGCTGTACCCTGAATGGCACTAGAATTTAGAGCCCAAACTGAACAGAAAATTCCAAAAGAAAACGTATTGAAATAACAGTGACACCATAAGAAGTAAAGAAGCAACTACAGGAACTGGATGTGACAAAACCCGTGGGACCAGATAAATATCGCCTTGGATACTAAAACAGGCACCAAAACCCTTGTACAGCTTGCCATAACATTTAATTTCTCCCTAGAAATGGGAGAACTTCCTGAAAGCGGGAAAATGAGTTATATGGTACCACTCTACAAGAAATGGGGAAGACAGAAACCATTAAACTAGAGACCCATATCACTAACAAGTATTCCATGCAAGTTGCTAGACAGACAGTTTAGAAGCAGGCTACCACCTACCACCTAAATGCCTGCCCACAGGCAGGCAGAGTGTAGAGAGGTTACAAGTGGAGTATCACAAGGGACGAATTTAGAGCCCATCCTGTTTCTAATATATATCAATGGCATATAATAGAAATGACAGGAAATTGGCTCCATATTAATGTTTGCAGATGATGCAAAACTAATGAGAAGAGTCAGGTCAGGGATAGATTGTGATGCATTGGAAGCGGATTTGGATACACTCCAGAGGTGGTCTGCAAATTGGCTGCTAGAATTTAACCTAGCCAAATGCAGTGTTATGACGATTGTAACAGGAGTGCGAAAGATCATTACATCAGTATAGGATGAAGTAAAGACTAATTCCTTAGTCAGAAAAGGAAAAAACCTGGAAGTGGACATAACCCCAAATTTAATGTCAAAAGAACACATTAGCAGAATAACGACAGCAGCATATGACATATTCGCCAACATCCGTGTATCCTTCAGAAACGTGGAGAAAGGATCTTCCCAGGCCTTATATACAGTGAATGTGTGATCTATTCTTGAATATGCATCCTCAGTATGGAACCCTTAGCTGAAAAATTGCTAGGAAACTGGAAAATATCCGAAGACATGCAACTAAACTCGTTCCGGAGCTGAGGGGATTGAGATATGAGGAAAGACAGAGAGCACTTGATCTTACAATGCTGGAGGAAAGGAGAGATAGTAGGGACATGATAACAACATATAACATTCTGCAGAAAATTGACAAAATTGACAAAGCAGCATTGTTCAAAGCTAGTAGCAGAACAAGGGGGTCATAGACGAAAACTAGAGATGCAAATGAGTGACTGAGATGAGGAAGAACGTTTTCAGATAGAGCTATTAATAAATGTAATAGATTAGATGCAGGAGTCGTTGGAGCTATTTCGAGTCAGAATATGAATGTATATATGATGAAAAACTCGAGAAATGAATCATTTCATTAATTTATGAGCGTTCGGGAGACAGGGCTAGCTGCTAGCACAACAAGGTGAGTACACACGCACAAAGTGGGATGAACAAAGCAGAGAGTACCGGAGCAACAGAGTACCGGAGCAACAGAGTACCGGAGCAACAGAGTACCGGAGCAACAGAGTACCGGAGCAACAGAGTACCGGAGCAACAGAGTACCGGAGCAACAGAGTACCGGAGCAACAGAGTACCGGAGCAACAGAGTACCGGAGCAACAGAGTACCGGAGCAACAGAGTACCGGAGCAATAGAGTACCGGAGCAACAGAGTACCGGAGCAACAGAGTACCGGAGCAACAGAGTACCGGAGCAACAGAGTACCGGAGCAATAGAGTACCGGAGCAACAGAGTACCGGAGCAACAGAGTACCGGAGCAACAGAGTACCGGAGCAACAGAGTACCGGAGCAACAGAGTACCGGAGCAACAGAGTACCGGAGCAACAGAGTAACGGAGCAACAGAGTACCGGAGCAACAGAGTACCGGAGCAACAGAGTACCGAGCAACAGAGAACCGGAGCAACAGAGTACCGGAGCAACAGAGAACCGGAGCAACAGAGTACCGGAGCAACAGAGTACCGGAGCAACAGAGTACCGGAGAAACAGAGAACAATGAATTACTGTGAACGGGAAAGACGTCAGAGTGGTGTGATGTCACCAACGGAGTCCCACAAGGTACTATACTTCGCTTCAATGTCCAAAGAGTTTGGAAAAGGTGGGAGGGAGGAAGAAGAATGAGGAGTTGAAATTCTTGAAGAGGATGTAGATAAGGAATAAGGAGGCTAGAAAATTTGGTGGCCTATCCACCGCGGGTTGCCATAGAGTATTTTTCAAAGGTCTTGATATTGGGTTTGTTCTTCTGAGGTGTGTTTGGAAGGCGGGAGGCGGCGTGGTAAGCTGGGTGGGCTTGGTAGGTCTGTACCAGGGCTGGAGGTGAGGTGAGGAGTAGCATGGTGTGTAGGCATTGGGTGGAGATGTTTCAGTCTTGGTTCTTCATCTGGCTTCTTTCTTCTGCTGCAGGTAGAGGTTTTTCTTGTGTTCTAAATCTTCTCGCGCTTCTGTGTCCTCTATTTTTTCTTTGTCTGACACTTCTATCTTGTTGACATGGCCGTGCTGTCGTTGGAGCTTGGCGAGGAAACCTCCATGAGGAAGTCTTGCACACAGTTGGTGTTGAACTGGCGGTGGGGTGATGGTGCTCCTACTGAGATTTCCTCGTCTGAAGAGTTCAAACATCGTCTGGAGCCGGTGGTTTAATCTTCGGTTGAACAGCCTGGGTTGGGTTCTAGTGTGGTGGAGTGGTGGTTGCAGCTACCACGGGAGCGTTGGTGGTACTGGTTGCAGGTGTAGGCAGTACATCGGAGAGCGCGTTGGCTATGATGGTGATTGTCGGATCGTTGGGAGCTGGTGTGGAGGGTGTATCAGTTTGTGCAGCTTGGGTCTTGGGTGGTGCTGGAGTCTGGGTTGAGGTCGTCTTTGTATAGTACTTGTGGTAGTCCCTGTGGTAGTACAGTACCACAAGGTACTGTACTTGGACCCATCCTGTTTCTGATATATCTAAACGATCTTCTAGAGGGTATATTCATTCTTGTCAGTGTTTACTTATGATGCTAAGACTATGAGAATGATTAAGACACAGGAAGAAATGAACAGCCTGCAAGATAACATAGAGAGACTGATGGAATGGTAATAAATGGCTACAAGAGTTTAACGCAAGTGTACAATGATTAAAATAGGTAATGGAAGTAGAAGGCCAATCACAAGGTACGAGTTAGGAGATGAAGTCCTTCAGGAATTAGGTAGAGATCAAGGGATTGATATCACAAGGAACCATTTCCTAAAAGCCTATATCGAAAGGATATCTTCAGCGGTATATACTACACTGGCCAACATGAAAACGGCCTTCAGAAACTTGCGTAAAGAACCATTGAGAACCTCCTGTACCACATGTGGAACACCAGTCCTAAAGTATCAGATCCAGCGTGAGAGCCGTACCTATCAAAAAAACAGACATAGCTAGAGGGATTCATAGGTATTCCACGAGGCTAGTCCCTGAGAGTTATGAGTACGAGGAAATGCTATTGTAATTAAATGTAACGTCCTTGGAAGACAGAAGAAAGGGGGGAGGCATGATTACCACCTACAAAATTCCCGGAGCAATTGACAGCATTGATAAAGACAAACTATTTACAATAGGTGGAACACTCACACGGGAACAGCAGTGGGAACTTAGTGCTCATATGTGCCACAGAGACACAATAAATAGTTTTTTCAGTGTGAGAGTTGTTGAGAAATAGAATGCTTTATTAAGTGATGTTCTGGATGGAGACTCCATTCGTAGTTTTAAATACAGATATGATAGAACCCATTAGGCTGACGACCCTGCACACCAGTTGATCAAGAGTTTAGAGGCGGAACCAAAGAGTCGAAGCTGAAATCCTGTAAGCACAACTAGCTGATTACAAATAGATGAGTACACACACAGTTCCTCGTGGACAGTGTTCAGGGGTGGTAATCCTAAGGGCAGGGGTTGTAATACTGAGGGGAGGGGTTGTAATCCTAATGGCAGGGGTAGTAATCCTGAGGGCAGGGGTTGTAATCCTAATGGCAGGGGTTGTAATCCTGAGGGTAGGGGTTGTAATACTGAGGGAGGGGTTGTAATCCTAATGGCAGGGGTAGTAATCCTGAGGGCAGGGGTTGTAATCCTAATGGCAGGGGTTGTAATCCTAATGGCAGGGGTTGTAATCCTGAGGGCAGGGGTTGTAATCCTAATGGCAGGGGTTGTAATCCTGAGGGCAGGAGGTTGTAATCCTGAGGGCAGGGGTTGTAATTCTGAGGACAGGGGTTGTTATCATGAGGGCAGGGGTTGTAATCGTGAGGGCAGGGGTTGTAATCCTGAGGGCAGGGGTTGTAATCCTGAGGGCAGCGGTTGTAATCCTTAGAGCAGGGGTTGTAATCCTGAGGGCAGGGGTTGTAATCCTTAGAGCAGGGGTTGTAATCCTGAGGGCAGGGGTTGTAATCCTGAGGGCAGGGGTTGTTATCCTGAGGGCAAGGGTTGTTATCATGAGGGCAGGGGTTGTAATCGTGAGGGCAGGGGTTGTAATCCTGAGGGCAGAGTTTGTAATCCTGAGGGCAGGGGTTGTAATCCTGAGGAGCCCACCACGGCTGAGGACGCACCAGGAGCCCACCACGGCTGAGGGCACACCAGGAGCCCACCACGGCTGAGGGCACACCAGGAACCCATAACGGCTGAGGGCACACCAGGAGCCCACCACGGCTGAGGGCACACCAGGAGCCCACCACGGCTGAGGGCACACCAGGAACCCATAACGGCTGAGGGCACACCAGGAGCCCACCACGGCTGAGGGCACACCAGGAGCCCACCACGGCTGAGGGCACACCAGGAGCCCACCACGGCTGAGGGCACACCAGGAGCCCACCACGTCTGAGGGCACACCAGGAGCCCACCACGGCTGACAGCACACCAGGAGCCCATCACGTCTGAGGGCACACCAGGAGCCCACTACGGCTGAGGGCACACCAGGAGCCCACCACGGCTGAGGGCACACCAGGAGCCCACCACGGCTGAGGGCACACCAGGAGCCCACCACGGTTGAGGGCACACCAGGAGCCCACCACGGCTGAGGGCACACCAGGAGCCCACCACGGCTGAGGGCACACCAGGAGCCCACTACGGCTGAGGGCACAGCAGGAGCCCATCACGTCTGAGGGCACACCAGGAGCCCATCACGTCTGAGGGCACACCAGGAGCCCATCACGTCTGAGGGCACACCAGGAGCCCACCACGGCTGAGGGCACACCAGGAGCCCATCACGTCTGAGGGCACACCAGGATCCCATCACGTCTGAGGGCACACCGCGAGCCCATCACGTCTGAGGGCACACCAGGAGCCCATCACGTCTGAGGGCACACCAGGAGCCCATCACGTCTGAGGGCACACCAGGAGCCCATCACGTCTGAGGGCACACCGCGAGCCCATCACGGCTGAGGGCACACCAGGAGCCCACCACGGCTGAGGGCACACCAGGAGCCCATCACGTCTGAGGGCACACCAGGAGCCCATCACGTCTGAGGGCACACCAGGAGCCCATCACGTCTGAGGGCACACCAGGAGCCCACTACGGCTGAGGGCACACCAGGAGCCCATCACGTCTGAGGGCACACCAGGATCCCATCACGTCTGAGGGCACACCGCGAGCCCATCACGTCTGAGGGCACACCAGGAGCCCATCACGTCTGAGGGCACACCAGGAGCCCTCTACGGATGAGGGCACACCAGGAGCCCACTACGGCTGAGGGCACACCAGGAGCCAATCACGGCTGAGGGCACACCAGGAGCCCATCACGTCTGAGGGCACACCAGGAGCCCTCTACGGATGAGGGCACACCAGGAGCCAATCACGGCTGAGGGCACACCAGGAGCCCACTACGGCTGAGGGCACACCAGGAGCCAATCACGGCTGAGGGCACACCAGGAGCCCATCACGTCTGAGGGCACACCAGGAGCCCTCTACGGATGAGGGCACACCAGGAGCCCATCACGTCTGAGGGCACACCAGGAGCCCACTACGGCTGAGGGCACACCAGGAGCCAATCACGGCTGAGGGCACACCTGGAGCCCACTACGGCTGAGGGCACACCAGGAGCCAATCATGGCTGAGGGCACACTAGGAGCCAATCACGGCTGAGGGCACACCAGGTGCCCCACCATGGCTGAGGGCACACCAGGAGCCCACCACGGCTGAGGAAAAACCAGGAGTCCACCACAGCTGAGGGCACATCAAGGAGCCCACCACGGATGTTAGCACACTTGGAGCCCACCACGGCTGAGGGCACACCAGGAGCCCACCACTGCTGAGGGCACTCCAAGAGCCCACCACGGCTGAAGGCACACCAGGAGCCCTCCACGGCTGAGGGCACACCAGGAGCCCACCATGGCTGAGGGCACACCAGGAGCCCACCAGGGCTGAGGGCACACCAGGAGCCCACCACGGCTGAGGACACTCCAAGAGCCCACCACGGCTGAAGGCACACCAGGAGCCCACCACGGCTGAGGACACTCCAAGAGCCCACCACGGCTGAGGGCACACCAAGAGCCCATAACGGCTGAGGGCACACCAGGAGCCCATAACGGCTGAGGGCACACCAGGAGCCCACCACGGCTGAGGACACACCAGGAGCCCTCCACGGCTGAGGGCACTCCAAGAGCCCACCACGGCTGAGGGCACACCAGGAGCCCTCCACGGCTGAGGGCACACCAGGAGCCCACCACGGCTGAATGCACACCAGGAGCCCACCACGGCTGAGGGCACACCAGGCGCCCACCACGGCTGAGGGCACGCCAGGAGCCCGCCACGGCTGAAGGCACACCAGGAGCCCACCAAGACCCGTAGACCCCCAGCCTCTCTCGGGCCAGCCGGCGCTGGACACTGTCACCCCGCCGGTAGAACCAGCCAGAAAGGTTCAAAATCTACCAATAATCATGTGATGCAAGGTGATATGTGCTCCAGGCGTTATAACAATCCGGACTATTGAATTCCCGCCAAACACACACCGAAACTACGACGTTGGTACAACGTTCGAACAAATTTTAATACCTCCTAACCAGTTACAACATCCAATATAGCAAGTTGTAACAACGTTCTAATACGTCATAAACACGTTAAGCCAAGATGTAACAACTTTATCACAAGTTGTGACAAGCGGAAAATAGAGACAGTTTCGGTTTGTGTTTCCAGGGTAGGAACGCAAAACGGCAGTATCAAAACTTAAAATCGCCCGAGATGGAGCAGGTGTCCAGACGGCCGTTCGTCGTCAAGCTTGAACCAGTAGTCCATCAAATAACTGGCGAAGCTAAGACTACCACTAAGATACTCCATTAGAATTAATCAAACTCTCAGCCAAGGCAAAATGCCAGCAGTAGCACTGTGAGATCCTCACTACTTTGGTACTACAGACTCTTATCAAGTATAGACAAACACCTCCAGAGTTAATCTACAGTTTCTTGGTGTATGGTGATAGTTCTGTGCCTCACATCCCATGCATGTCCAAGAGTGTTTTTTGGATAATAGTATTCAGCACTAATACATGTCATCAATAATAACAGAGAGGACCCATAAATACAGTTTAATATATGACATTTAATGAAATAAAGAAATACTACCAAATTTTCGAACTGGAATCACTGAAAAGTTTAAACAAAACCTCCTAATGGGTGTCAGCACAGCCAGTCTGCTAATGCCCCATTTATAGACAAAATTATTCTCTACTGCACATTACTTTTTTCTATACCTGTTGAATGCATGCAAGAGTGTCAAAAAACAATTAAATCGAAAATCTACTCGGAAAACAGAAGTTACTGAGGTTGTCGTCATCAACTTTACAAATACTTTAACAGTTAACTCATCAGCTCAAAGAACTGGGAAACGCATAAGTTATAAATCTATGGCCCTCTCTACTGGGTGGTAAACAATTTTGAGTCCCGCTAAAAATGTTACTGCAAGTGTCTCTGTTGCTACTTACTGGCTTATAACTGGGCCACTGCACTGCCGAAACTTTACTCTACAAGAATGTTACAGGTCTCTCACATGGCGACTGCTTCACTGCATTGTTCTTACCTTGAAGATTTCACAACGGATCCTTGCCGACCAGGACTGTCCATAGTTCTGTAGCACTCCTTGAGAAAACTGATGTGTAGTTATGCCTCGACCCCCCCCTCCCCAGCCACACGTTGGTCCTGCACAGCTCGTTGGATGGCCGTCACTCCATCCACCACATGTCAGCCGCCCCCCATTGCTTCAACTCTGCAACATTCTGGAAAATCGATGAATTTCACCTATTTGAGAATCATTAGGCTTCTCCTCAGAACTTCAGAATGTCCCTGTTATCAACAAATTATGGACATAAGGTTTAAAAAAAATTCTTCTAAAACTCTGGAGGGATGCCAGGGAAGGCCTGGCACACCTTCCCTCAACTAAAATTAAGCCAACATCCAGCCAATGAGACTTGTCTGAAACCCGACACCATTTACTGGCATTTAATACAACAGGGAAATAATATTGCTGTTGTTTGTAATAACACATTAACCCTAGAAAAATTAAAAATTAACTCATAAAAACGAGAGCATAGTGGAAATTTCCTCCAGTGGAAAACTGTGGATATCATTGCCACGTCGTTATTAAATTCACCAGATATATTATTGGGATTCTTATTCCGAACGCAAAGATCATTCTTAATACAGCAATCTCTGGAGTGTAAATATCATAAAAAACATTTCCTTGACTCAACTTAATTATTAGTACCAAAATAGAGTAAATGTGGGTCCCTCAACTACTTCTTGACATCTGGGTAAAACAACCAACAATATCAGTGAGACGGCCAGAAGAGTTGTCATTAATTTTTACCACAACGAGTCTTCCTGGAGCAGAACAACTGTAATTTACACTTGGACCAGTGTTATCGAACTAATAGTGCTCCCTTTATCAACTCCAACTTCGTCTACAATAAGAGAAGGGTCTTCTCCAATTCCTTTACTATCTAGCTTACTATTGGCCAGTAATTTAGATTTAGGATATTCTGGTCAGGACACATAGCAAGCCACCCAACAGTGTAAATATTATTTAACTCTTATTCAATCAAATTTATAAGATCAATAATAATATATAATAATATAATAATAATAATAATATAATAATAATTAATAAAATAATAATACATAATAATTTATTTAGGAAAAGTCCCCATACATAGGTGCTAGGGTTATTACAGGGTACAAACATTCTGTTATGATTTAAGATAGCAGGTCAGTACCATACAATACCTAAGCCACTAGTACGCATAGTTGTTCGGGCAAGGGTGAGGTGGGAAAAAAAAACCCACTTAGTCTAAAACTTAATAGTACTATTGAGCTTAAAGCATCATAATTGTTGGTTGACAAGGAAAAAAAATAATAAAAACATAAAAAAAGAGGGGAACTTGGTAGAAAATAGCCAATTTACAAGTTGGTCACAAAACAGCCATTTTTTTCTTTTTTTTTAATAAGTTTAAATTATAGAGACATGGGTTGGACATTTAGACGTAAGGTAGGTTAACATGGAGTTAATTAGGAATGTAGTACTTAGTTTTTATCTTAAAAGGTTGAGAGGACGGTACAATCTTTGACATTTGAGTGGGAAGGTTTTTCCACATTCTGGGTCCTTTGATTTGTAGAGCATTCCTAGTTTGATTAAGTCTACTCTTGGAATATCAAATAGATATTTGTTTTTCTTGTGTGTGGTTACCTTTTGAGGGCTTCCGGGGCTATTAGCGTCCCCGCGGTCCCCGGTCGCCTCGACCACAGTGCCCCACATGAGCTTCCTGTTACAACCTTCTAGGAAGCGCTTTGAAGGTCATGGTTGATATTTACCAATCAGAAGTTTATAATACACAAGAGAGATGTGCAGTGTATAATATCTAACATATTCAGAGATTGAGTAAAGGTACCAGTGCTGTCTTGCGGCCAGAGTAGAT
>WNGS01042157.1:5634-21907 GCA_020271785.1 Procambarus virginalis | reverse complement strand
TGGGAGGTGATATGTTACAACAGTTTTGGATGAGGTGAAAACACAGAAAAGAAACAATGGGCTATAATATTTTGTAAGTTAAAGGGAAGAACTGGAGTACTGCAAAGGGCCTATTAGCCCATATTTCTTGATGCTATCTATATTGGGCGGAGTCTTGAAGTGGGTAGAATATAGTTGTGCATTAATGGCTGTTGATTGCTGGTGTCAACTTCTTAATGTGTAGTGCCTCGCAGATATCTAGCCGCCTGCTATCGCTGTATCTATCGATGATTTCCGTGTTTTTTGTTAAGACTTCTCTGGTGATGGTCTGGTTGTGGGAAGTGATTATATGTTCCTTAATGGAGCCCTGTTGCTTATGCATCGTTAATCGCCTGGAAAGAGATGTTGTTGTCTTGCTTATATACTGAATTCTTTGAGGCTTACAGTCCCCAAGTGGGCATTTGAAGGCATAGACGACATTGGTCTCTTTTAAAGCGTTTTGCTTTGTGTCTGGAGAGTTTCTCATGAGTAGTTTGGCAGTTTTCTTGGTTTTATAGTAGATGTCAATTGTATCTTCTGATTTTGTCTGTAGGGATAACGTTTTCTATTAACAATATCTTTCAGGACCCTTTCCTCCGTTTTATGAGCTGTGGAAAAGAAGTTCCTGTAAAATAGTCTAATAGGGTAGGGGGTACAGGTGTTGTGTTGATTCTTCAACGAAACCATTGGAGAAGCCGTTGTTGACTAGGACCTGCCTTACCTACAGAGTTCTTCATCGACTTGCTTCCATCCTGAGCTGTGGCTGAGAGCACGGTCGACATATGCGTTAACGACAATCCTCTTGTACCTGTCTGGGCAGTCATTGTTGGCAATGAGGCACATTCCTATGTTTGTTTCCTTAGTGTAGACTGCAGTGTGGAAACCTCTGCTCTTTTTCATGACTGTTACATCTAGAAAGGGCAGCTTCCCATCCTTCTCCATCTCATAAGTGAAACGCAACACAGAATTCCACTCAAATGCCTCCTTCAGCTCCTGCAGATGTCTGACATCCGGTACCTGTGTAAATATGTCGTCAACATACGTGCAGTGTATGGCTGGTTTCAAGTTCATGTCGACTAAGACCTTTTGTTCGATGGTACCCATGTAGAAGTTCGCAAACAGGACACCTAGGGGAGAACCCATGGCGACCCCATCTACTTGCTTATACATGTGCCCATCCGGGTTCAAAAAGGGTGTCTCTTTAGTACAAGCTTGGAGTAGTTTCCTTAGAATGTTTTCTGGTATGTCAAGATGAGTACAGGCCGGATCACGATACACTCTGTCCGCTATCATCCCGATTGTTTCATCCACAGGTACGTTGGTAAACAGTGATTCTATGTCCAACGAGGCTCTTATCCCTGTGGCCTGTGTTCCCCTCAGTAAGTCAACAAATTCCTTTGGAGACTTCAGGCTGAAGGTGTAAGGGACATAAGGAGTCAGCAAGCCGTTGAGTCGCTTCGCCAGTCTGTACGTGGGTGTGGGTATCTGGCTAATGATTGGCCAAAGTGGGTTTCCAGGCTTATGTGTCTTGACATTTCCATACGCATATCCAGGCTTATATTCCCAATAATCTTTGGCAGGTGGAGTCCGGATTTCTTGGCGTTCACAGTTTCGATCAATTTGTTGACCTTTGCCTTCAATTCGGCTGTAGTGTCCTTCGTTACCCTTTGGAATTTAGTTTGGTCAGAGAGAATGAGGTTCATTTTCGCCAGATATTCGTCTTTTTTAAGAATGACGTATATTGGCGACTTGTCACCTCTTCTGACGACTATCTCCTTGTTCTCACGAAGGCTCTTAGCTGCCGCTTTGAGCTCAGGGGACGGTATGGTGCTTCTGTAATTGCCTCGATTCTTTCCTCCTTCCGCAATAAGTTCTGCTTGTAAGGTGTCTTTGGTGGTGACCTTCTTTTGTGTCTCGAGGTCGAATATGTCGTCCAACAGGATCTCCAACTCCACTTTCCGGGCCAACTCACTTGGTCTGGACATAACGTGACAGTTTATACCCAGATTTAGGAGAGTGACTTGGTCCTCAGTGAGGTTGATTCCTGAAAGGTTCTGGAAGCCGTCTCTTGGTCGTGGAATTGCCATAGGTCCTCCATATAATGTTGTGAGTTTCCTGATTATCCTTGTTTCGGTGCTGAGGTGATGTCGATCTGTGAGGATGTCGAGGTGTTGCTCGATGCGAGTACGGAGACTTTCGTCGATGTTGCTGTTTCTCCATTGGTTTGTATATACTTGTATACTGTATATACAACATATATATTGTTACGGTGCCCTCTCCTATCTCTTTCGTTGCCTGCTGTAAGAGTCATATCGACTCTCCCTACAGGGAGAAACTTACATTATAAGTCTGTAGGTAAGGGGGAAAGAGGCGCCCGGATATAAATGAAAGAGTATCCCCTACTGCAGATATGACGTTTTGGAATGGACGCTAGCCGTGTGCGGATTGGATGACTCGGGTCACGGGCGACCAATTAGAGCCCGCCGTGACGTCACCGAGTGTCCCGGGCGGCGCCAACGAGAGATTTGACCTGACAGCGAAGGGGAGAGGACGCTCCTCTGTCAGCTCTCAAGGATTGGAGGCTAAACAGGCCTTTCTCAGTGGATTAGAGCTAGCCATCGCAGCCCACCTGATACATAGGAGGCCCCGCGCTTCTGGGAAGCAAAAAGAAACCAAGTTGAGTGGGCAGAGAAGTGCCAAACTTGGAGAATTATCGGTGACGACGCTGGGCGTCGACGCGTGACGTTGAGGGCCTGAAAGGTGCGGCGGGCAGGCATAGCTGTGACCGGGTCACATCCACTGAGGTTGTTAGAGGGACGACACCGTTCCTAGGGCGAGGAGCAACGCCTCGTGGAAGGAACGTGTGTGTGAATATAGCGATCAGCTCAGCGCCCATTGATGGACCAGGATTGGGATAGCTGAATCCCAGGGATTGGAACGGCGAAGACGCGAAGGCTTCACGACACCTGAGGACCTGTGGGAACGTTTCTGGATCACCGAGGATCGACTCAGGAAGCATAGGACCCTCACACCATCGAGGGACAGGCGTCGTGAGCTAAGGATTGTTAAGGTAGATCATTTTCCCTCCCATTACCCCTTTGTGAGAGTAGGCTAGATAGGCCATTATATTCACTTATATATGTGGAAATAGGATATTAATGCTTTAGTAGCAGAATAGGCTGCAGGGCAGCTTATGTCCAGGACTGTCAGAGAGGACAGTGTGTGTGGATGGCAGGACAGTGAAGAAGAGGAGCCGACGTGGTGAAGAGGCCCTTCTGTGAGAGAGAGTGTGTGACTCCTGTCTATTTGCCCAGTTGAAGGAGCCTGGAGAACGTGAGAGAAGAGTTGCTGACAATCACCACAGTTATTATTATTATTTTCATTTCCTTGTATCACTTGTAATCATTGTGTGATCATGTAATTCGTGTTAGTAAATTCACACATTTTGCTATTGTGTTTAAGTGTGCCTCCATTGCAAAATTTCTCTATTGAGCATACACGAGGGTTACCATAGTACCATCTAGGGAACATTACGTTCCCTATAGAATTTCGTATTGCCTAGGGAGTGGCAAACAGCACAGATTGATATAAGAGTGTATCCTTAGCCATTCGAGCAGTACTAGTGCCTGAATGGTGGTAACTAATAACGTGGTGGCCAGAGAGAGGTAAAGCCACACGGACCTTCAAGGGAGAGTACCCTGGGCCGACAGTCCAATAGTAGATCTTGGGAGTAGCAACACTGGCAACAAACAATATAATAATACACCCACTGAACTGCATTGCTGGGGTGCAGATATAATAACCCAGCTGGCGACCTTGTTGAGGAAAAGATAGAGAAGACAGGCGGGAAAGGAGTTCCTGCAACCTCTTTGTCCGGCAGGCAAGACTCAGGGAGGTCATTGTTACAAAGTAAGCCTGAGTCTTCCTTCACTCCTCCTCGGGTCTAGGCCGGAATTGCTGATAGCAGTTTCCCCGTGGTTGACTGAAGGGCTTCCAGGGTGAGTCAGTGGCACCCCTTCAGTGGTGGAAGCAAAGACCTGCGGAGGTGGGCATTGCTGGTCCTCTCCTGTGGAACCAAGGAGACTCCGGTGAATCCCGGGAGTCGGAGGGGCTGAGTATTCGGCCTTTCGAGCCCCTAGCAGCCGAGTGCTAGCAGAGCCCCGGCCCACCCCCCGTGACAATATATACAACATACCTGCAGTATACTTGTATACTGCAGGTATGTTGACGACATTTTTACACAGGTACCGGATGTCAGACATCTGCAGGAGCTGAAGGAGGCATTTGAGCGGAATTCTGTGTTGCGTTTCACTTATGAGATGGAGAAGGATGGGAAGCTGCCCTTTCTAGATGTAACAGTCATGAAAAAGAGCAGAGGTTTCCACACTGCAGTCTACACTAAGGAAACAAACATAGGAATGTGCCTCATTGCCAACAATGACTGCCCAGACAGGTACAAGAGGAGTGTCGTTAACGCTTATGTCCACCGTGCTCTCAGCCACAGCTCAGGATGGAAGCAAGTCGATGAAGAACTCTGTTGGGTAAGGCAGGTCCTAGTCAACAACGGCTTCTCCAATGGTTTCGTTGAAGACATCATAAGAAGGAAGGTGAAACGCCATGCAACCTCTGAAGAGACAACTAACACAACACCTGTACCCCCTATTAGACTATTTTACAGGAACTTCTTTTCCACAGCTCATAAAACGGAGGAAAGGGTCCTGAAAGATATTGTTAATAGAAACATTATCCCTACAGACAAAAATCAGAAGATACAATTGACGATCTACTATAAAACCAAGAAAACTGCCAACCTACTCATGAGAAATTCTCCAGACACAAAGCAAAACGCTTTAAAAGAGACCAATGTCGTCTATGCCTTCAAATGCCCACTTGGGGACTGTAAGCCTCAAAGAATTCAGTATATAGGCAAGACAACAACATCTCTTTCCAGGCGATTAACGATGCATAAGCAACAGGGCTCCAGTAAGGAACCAATCTCTTCCCACAACCAGACCATCACCAGAGAAGTCTTAACAAAAAACACGGAAATCATCGATAGATACAGCGATAGCAGGCGGCTAGATATCTGCGAGGCACTACACATTAAGAAGTTGACACCAGCAATCAACAGCCAATTAATGAACAACTATATTCTACCCACTTCAAGATTCCGCACCAATATAGATGCATCAAGAAATAACTGGGCCAATAGGCCCTTTGCAGTTACTTCCATTCTTCCCTTTAACTTACAAAATATTATACCCATTGTTTTGTGTTCTGTGTTTTCACCTCATGCAAAACTGTTGTAACATATCACCTCACCCAAATGCAGGTATAAAATCGAAGCTGTTTTAAAACTCTGTTCAGTTATAGTTGTGTGTGTGTAAACTAAAGTCTTTGAAAATGTAATAAGTTTTACGAAACGCGTTCAAGTGTCGCATCAGACTAGAAATAAAAATGAATTTTGGATAATTGATTTTTCAGTTACCATCAACAGTGAAAAAGAATATAAGAAACATTGAGAAAATTCGTGTTAGAATTATTAATCTTACTTTTTCGGTCATATTTAATATATATATATATATATATATATATATATATATATATATATATATATATATATATATATATATATATATATATATACATATATATATATATATATATATATATATATATATATATATATATATATATATATATCAACTCTGCAGTTCTTTAAAGGAGTGAGAAATAGAGTCAGGCAGAGATTTTATACATGCCTGTTATGGTATCGTCACTTTGCTGGAGCGAGGAGAGACGATTTAGGCGCCATCTATGGACCTGCTCTCAAACTCCAAGGTATTAGGTGAGCCGCTGACAACGCCATCTGTTGGCGATGTGTCGTCTCTGAAAGGCTCCTGTTTCATACCTCAGTTAGAAGGTGAGGCCGATGATGGTGACCTCTGGTGAGTGACGTAATGGTATCAACGCCATCTAGATTGTGCATCCGATTACATTTCACAGTTCCCTGGTGAAAGGTTGCCATCCTATGTTCTCTTTGTATACCTTCTGTCTGGCTAATGACTTTTATGTTCACAGAGGTGACGTGCAATATCTATTGCACTTTGGAAATCAGTTCACCTCAGGCAGTCCATAACTCCCGACTGGTTTCATGTGAGGACAAGTGGCCTCCGTCGGTAGTAAGCAGTGTTTTGGCTGTTGTACTTTGGCAGTGTTGTGTGGACCGACGTACCCGGGATTTGGCCGAGGGGAGTTACAAGACGACAGTAGTGACCCCTCTGCTGAGAAGTGCTACTAGTGTGTTGCTAAAGACTTCTGCTAGGGTGTTAGAGTCTCCTGGAAGTGATTATTTGTGACCCCTTGTCAGCGTGTTGCTGAAACCCTCTTCCAGTGTGTTTTTTGAGAGCAGATGTGGGGAACAGGAACATCGTGACGATACAGTGTGTGGACTGGCTCATCTTGAGGAAGGTGAACTCGCGTTGATTACCACTGGACGCGGACGACGTATACTTGAAGGTAGTGGACTCGCCCGTTTTGGTAGAAGACTGCAGATATTTTGAGTGTCCTGTGTGAAAGCAACACTGTGTACATACAACCTGCTCTCGCACAAAATGGCACTTGGTGACTATAAGCAATAAGTCATATATTTCGCTTATAAATACGTACCTATGTGACATATTTCAAGGCCCCTAATATTTTCTCTCAGTTTTATTAAACAATAGAGATTTTACACAAAGTTTGACAATATCCTGAGTTACTTTACAATTTACTTATATATTTTATTTTTGTTATATTTTATAAAACTGTAATATCAATATGGGTATAGGTTCAGTACTAATTGTAATACTTAACATACTAAAAAAGTTAGGTTAGGTTGTGGTTTTCTATTCAGCTTTTCAAGGTAAACTCAAATATTCACAATAGATTAGTATGTCACGTACGCACTTATTCATAAGCAAGATATTGACTATAAGCAAGTGCGAAAACGGGTTGGTACATAGGTGGTTATATTTTAATGGATAATATATAGGTGAAGATGTTTCTGCCAACCGTCCAAGTGGTTGGGCACCATTCCTTTCCTCCCGTCCCATCTCAAAATCTTATCCTGACCCCTTTCCAAGTGCTTTTTATAGTCGTAATGGCTTGGCGCTTTCCCCAGATAGTTCATACCCCCCTATTTTCTTTATTCTTTGCACTATTACTTACTGCTGCCAATTATTGAGAACTTGCCATTGACTTTGGGTGGGATCATAGGAGAAGCACTAATGTATCTCGACTTGGTAACTTTCTCGCCATTCGCAGGTTTGGTCAGTCTCAGACCTCCAAACTTGCACACATACACAAAAATTTCTTCATAATCGGCTTCCTTCTTTCCAAACCAAGAATCTTTCCAATAAATACTTTTATCATTCAATTGCATTTTGTTTCTGTTAATTTATCTCGCAAGGTATATTTTTGCATAACACTCGACATTACCATAATGCATCCCCGATATTCAGCACCTCCTCCGCCAAAAGTATTGTTAGCCACCTTTATACAGTACATTCAAACAACTTCTACAATCACCGTTATTACACAATTTCAATTAATGCGTAACTTGCACAAATACAATCACATCACTTGCAGAAATACAATCAATATACAACACAATTTACACAAATACAATTACACACAACTTGTGCAATTACAGTCATACACAACTAGTGCGAATGCAATCATACAAAAATTTTCTAGATATGACATTTCTACAACATCAATTATGATATGTGGTTACTATGTTTAACGAAAACGGCTTCCCAATTGTCGTACGCACACTATCGCAGGTCGGGATCGTACATCTGTTAGCATTGCATCTAAAGTAAAAACAAGATTTAATGCACACAGGCTCAGTGTTTTAACATACACATACACATACACATAACACACAGTAACCACATACGAGACTAGTGCACAAACTGGAGATGCAGGCAGGAGTGAAAGTGAAGGTGGATAACTGAATAAGAGAGTACCTAAGCAACAGGACACAGCGAGTCACCGTGAGAGGTGAGGTCTCGGAGTGGCGGGGAGTCACCAGTGGAGTCCCACAGGGATCAGTCCTTGGACCTATACTGTTTCTGATATACGTAATGATCTTCCAGAAGGAATTGACTCGTTCCTCTCAATGTTTGCTGATGATGCGAAAATTATGAGGAGGATCAGGACAGAGGAGGATAGTATGAGGCTACAAGATGACCTAGACAAACTGAAGGAATGGTCCGACAAATGGCTACTAAAGTTCAACCCAAGTAAATGTAAGGAAATGAAACTAGGAGGAGGAACTAGGAGGCCAGTCACTGGATACCAAATGGGAGATGAAGTCCTTCACGAAACGGACAGAGAAAGATCTTGGAGTTGATATCACACCTATGATATCAACTCCTATGGCCTATGCGAGGCTGGCTATTGGACAACAATATGGCCTATGCGAGGCTGGCTAACATCAGAATTGCTTTCAGAAACCTGTGTAAGGAATCCTTCAGAACCTTGTATACCACATATGTGAGGCCAATCCTGGAGTATGCAGCCCCAGCATGGAGTCCGTACCTAGTTAAGCACAAGACGAAGCTGGAAAAAGTTCAGAGGTATGCCACAAGGTTAGTCCCAGAACTAAGAGGCATGAGTTATGAGGACAGGCTACGTGAACTGCACCTCACGTCGCTGGAAGACAGAAGAGCTAGGGAGGACATGATCACCACATACAAAATTCTCAGGGGAATTGACAGGGTGGACAAGGATGGATTATTTAACACGGGTGGCACACGCACAAGGGGGACACAGGTGGAAGCTGAGTACCCAAATGAGCCACAGAGACATTAGAAAGAACTTTTTCAGTGTCAGAGTAGTTAGTAAATGGAATGCACTAGGAAGTGATGTGGTGGAGGCTGACTCCATACACAGTTTCAAATGTAGATATGACAGAGCCCAGTAGGCTCAGGAATCTGTACATCAGATGATTGACAGTTGAGAGGCGGGACCAAAGAGCCAGAGCTCAACCCCCACAAACACAACTAGGTGAGTACAACTAGGTGAGTACACACAAAAGGAAGGAAGGAAGGATGGAAGACACTAAGTCTCCTTAGTCTACACTAAGGAAACAAACATAGGAATGTGCCTCAATGCCAACAGTGACTGCCCAGACAGGTACAAGAGGAGTGTTGTTAACGCTTATGTCGACCGTGCTCTCAGCCACAGCTCAGGATGGAAGCAAGTCGATGAAGAACTCTGTAGGGTAAGGCAGGTCCTAGTTAACAACGGCTTCTCCAATGGTTTCGTTGAATACATCATAAGAAGGAAGGTAAAACGCCATGCAACCTCTGAAAAGACAAATAATACAACGCCTGTTCCCCCTATTACACTATTTTACAGGAACTTCTTTTCCACAGCTCATAAAACGGAGGAAAGGGTCCTGAAAGATATTGTTAATAGGGACGTTATCCCTACAGACAAAAATCAGAAGATACAATTGACGATTTACTATAAAACCAAAAAAACGGCCAGCTACTCATGAGAAACTCTCCAGACACAAAGCAGAACGTTTTAAAAGAGACCAATGTCGTCTATGCCTTCAAATGCCCACTTGGGGACTGTAAGCCTCAAGGAACTCAGTATATAGGCAAGACAACGACATCTCTTTCCAGGCGATTAACGATGCATAAGCAACAGGGCTCCATTAAGGAACATATAATCTCTTCCCACAACCAGACCATCACCAGAGAAGTCTTAACAAACAACACAGAAATCATCGATAGATTCAGCGATAGCAGGCGGCTTGATATCTCGTAATGGGGGTGCATCTATCGAGGGCTGGGGTTGTTGCTGTTGCGAACTCGTTGGAACCAGTGGTTAGAGGTGTTTGTATGGGTTTAAACAGTTAGTAGATAGTGTATGGGAATTAATTTGGAGGAAGGAGGTAATAAAAGTATGTGTTTGTGGGAGAAAGGAATTGGCAAAATGATCAGGGAAAGAGAAGGGCCTCAAAATACCAATTCACTTAGGATATATTACCCCTCCTTGGTGCCTCCTTGTCGTGCTGAGGGGCTCGTACACCTCCCTGGGACAGGTGTGGGTTGCCTGTGCCCCCTCTCCTGCCCCCTCTTGGGTGGTGTACGTGCTGAAGGGCACCATGTAGGGGCCTTGTGAGCCATCGGACCACCTGCTGGAGGGGTCGCCTGTGAGAGGCCGCCCTGAGTGGATGGTTGGGTGTCCAGGCTATGGCAATAGGGGGACTGGGGTCTTGGCACCAGTGTGGGAGAATGAACGAAGTAGTAGGACTCCCCTGTTGAAAAGGGGGAGCACCGCTGGGGACGACACACCCTTCTTGCACTGGCCCGCGCTCGGCCTCCCTGGCTGCCCTTGGTTCCGGGTCCCATCCCTTTTATTAGTTTGCTATATGGATGACGACTTGACTACTTCTAACCAGGCTCATGGGGTGGGCGACCAGGCCCCTGAGTCGGACCGTCCTGGAAGAACGGGATCTGTAGCCTCCGCTACAGAGCCCGGTTTAGGCCCAGACCGGACTCTTCCTCCCTGCTCCCCTCCCTCCTCTGTGGTTGGGTCGAGCTCCAAGCCTGCTGTGGTGACCGTCTCGTCCCCTTGCACGGCTCCATCTCTTCTTGCGACTACTGCGCCTTTCGACCCGTCTCTCTCTACGGTTCTCATCGCCGTCCCCGCCACGGCCGCTCTCGTATGCTTCCTTCCCATCCTACTTCGTTCCATGCTTTGTTTGGTCCTGCTACATGGACTAAGTACTTTGACCTCCAACCTTGGACTCAACTCCTCCTGACGATTTTTCCCTTCATAGGCATCTTGTCGATTCCGTGGATGCCTCTGTCACCTTCAACCCCACTCGTCTTGGTACCCGTGTCGTTGCTGCTCCTTCTCAGGATGCGGCCACTCGCTTGGCCGCCTTATCCTGCCTTGGCGAAACCCCTGTTCGGGTCTCGAAGAACGCTCGGTTGAATGCCAGTGTGGGCACTGTTCTCCTCCCGCACCATGTTGCGACCGGTGTTAGGGATCTCAGGGACTGCCACGAGGATATCAAGCATGTCCTCGAGGCCCAGGGTCATTCTGTCCTCCAGGTGGATACATTTACTCGTCCCCCTCGTGGTCATCGCCGTCTGCCTCTTCGGGTTGTGAAGGTTACCTTTGATGGTAGGACCCTTCCATCCTCTGTCATTCTCGCTGGTGCCAGGTGCTCCGTTCAGGAGTATATTCCATCTCCTCGGCTCTGCGGTAAGTGCTGGAAGTTTGGGCATGGTACCCTCAGGTGCTCTAGTCCTGTCTCTCTCTCCCCTGTGTGGAAGCGAGGGTCACTCTAAGTTGGAGTGCACTTCTCCCCAGGCCCGCTGCCTCAATTGCGGTGAGGCCCACCCTACCTTCTCCCGTGCGTGTATTCGTTACAAACTTGAGGCGGCTGTCCTCAACTTGAAGCACCGGGACCGTTTGTCTTTTCCTGAGGCTCGGCGCCAAGTTCATCGTCTCCCCTCTTTCGCTGGTGTCTCCTATGCTCGAGTGGTGCGCTCTTCCTCTCCTCGTCCTTCCCGCCTTCCTCAGTCTCACAACCGTTTCCGAGCCTTAGACCCAGACACGCCCACCACCACCTCCCCTGTTTCCCTCCGTTCTGTCCCGAAGGGTCCCCCTCCTGGTTCTCTGTCTAGGGCTCCCCTTCTTTCTACCCAGTCTGTCACGTCTCCTGTGTCTTCTATTTCCTCTCCTTCTAGTCCTCCTTCCCGTCCTTCTCCTCCGTCTCTTGGCTCTCCACGCCGCCTGACTGTGCGGGCCGACGTCCATCGCTCTCCTGATGGTTGTGTTGTTCGCTCTCGCTCTTCTTCTCCTATCGAGACTCTGGAGTCTGTTGCCCAGTACGTTGCTACTGGGACGCCTGTTTCTTTGAGTCAGAAGCGGAAACCTGGCTCCTCTCCTTCCTCCTCCCCTGTCGGTAAGAAAGCTTCGCTTTCTTCTTCGCCCCCTATCTCTGATTCTATCGTTCCTTCCCCTCCCGCTTCGGTGGTGGTGCCCCCTGTTCCTACTGTGGGGGTTTCTTTAGCCCCCAGTTCCATCTCGGTTACTGCCCTTGCTGAGGTGCGCTCCCCTCTTTCTGCTTCCCCTCCTCCCCTTCCTTCTCCAGACCCTGCTCGTCCACCTCTGGTCCGTCCTCCCGCTTCTTGCCCTCCTTCTTTACTCAGTTTACCCATGCCCCCTAACCCTGACTTCGCTGACCCTGATCCTGACTCTGTGCTTTTTTAGCGTGCTGTGTTCCTTCTTCACCTTTGTTTCTTTGCTCTCTGTTGCTCTCCTCTCTCTCTTTGGTGATGTCTTTTCTTCAGTGGAACATCCGTGGATTTTACGCCAATTTCCTTGACCTTCAACTTCTCATTTCACAGTTTTCGCCCCTTTGTGTCTGTCTCCAGGAGCCGATGCTTGGTTCTCGTTCTGGTCGCTTCCGTGGCTATTCTTTTCTCTCCCCTCCCCCAGCACAGCTGGGGTCCATAATTCTTCTGCTCTCTTGATTCGTTCCGATGTTCCCTTTGTCCCCTTACTTTTTTCCTCGCCTCTCCACTGTTCTGCCGCCCGTGTCTTTGTGCGTAGATGGTACACGGTTTGTTCCATTTATCTTCCCCCCACTGTCCCACTTTCTCTTCCCGATCTTAAACACCTCCTAGACTCCTTGCCGGAGCCTGTGCTCCTGCTGGGTGATTTCAATTGTCGTCATGCCCTTTGGGGTGATGTGCTGACAAACACCCGGGGTCGCCTACTTGAACCTTTCATCCTCTCTTCTTCCCTGTCCCTTCTTAATTCTGGTGAGCCCACTCATTTGGACTCTCGGACTCGCTCCCTTTCTTGTCTCGATCTTTCTCTGTGCTCGTCATCCCTTTCCTTAGATTTCGGGTGGCGAGTCCTTGATGACCTCCATGGCAGTGACCATTTTCCTATCCTTGTCACTTTTTTCTCCTTTCGCCCTCCTCTCTCCTTCCCTCGGTGGCGGTTTGCCGAGGCTGACTGGCGCCTTTTTACTCTCCGTGCTACTATTTCCGACCTCTCCGTTTTACCTCTCCCTCGCGCCCTCCTTCTTTTTCATGACACTGTCTTTGACGCTGCCCTCCACTCTATTCCTCGCTCTTCCTCTCGGGGAACGCGAAAGTGCGTTCCCTGGTGGAATTTGGACTGTGCTCGGGCTGTCCGCTGTAAGCGTGCAGCCTGGAAGAGACATCGCCGCCGGCAGACGGTTGAGTCTTTTCTTTTGTTTCGGAAGGCGAGTGCGGTGGCCCGTAGGACCATCCGTGCGGCTAAACGTGCTTGCTGGGCGACTTATGTCTCCACCGTTACTTCCGAAACTCCTCTTCCGCTGGTCTGGAAGCGTATCCGCAAGATTGCGGGTAAGTTCGTTCCCGATGTCTCACCGGTCCTTCGCCTCCATGGTGCTCTTGTGGCGGACCCGTTGCAGGTTGCGACCGAACTGGGTTCCCATTTCTCCTCTGTTAGTTCTGGTTCTCATCTCCCCCAATCCTTCCTTCTTCGTAAGCCTCTCCTTGAGTCTCGTCCTTTAAATTTCTGTACTTTTCTTCACCTTCCCTATAATGATCCCTTCTCTCTCTCTGAACTTCAATCTGCCCTAGCCCTTTGTGGTTCTACGGCAGCGGGCTCTGATGGCATTCATTATGAAATGCTCCGCCATCTCCCTCCGTGCACGTCTCAGTATTTACTGAGTCTGTACAATCGGGTCTGGGAGTCGTCGTCAGTCCCTGAAGACTGGCTCGATGCTGTTGTCCTCCCTGTTCGGAAACCAGGGTCTCTCGGGTCATCCCCCAAGGACTTCCGCCCTATTGCCCTCACGAGTTGTGTCTGCAAGCTCTTTGAACGTATGGTTAACGTTCGTTTGATGTGGTTCTTAGAACACTATAACCACCTCTCTCCTTCTCAATTTGGTTTTCGCAAGTGCCGCAGCACAACGGATGTCCTGGTGAACTTGGAGGTCTATATTCGTACTGCTTTTGCTGCGAAGACCTCCGTTGTTGCCGTCCTTTTTGACCTGGAAAAGGCTTACGACACTACCTGGCGGTATCATATTCTGTCTCAACTTCATTCTTTTGGCCTTCGTGGGAACCTCCCTCTCTTCCTCCAGAGCTTCCTCTCTCGTCGTTCCTTTCGTGTGCGGCTTGGTACTGCTCTCTCTGCCCCTTTTCGGCAGTATGAGGGTGTACCCCAGGGTAGTGTTCTGAGCACTACTCTTTTTCTAGTTGCCCTCAACGGTCTTCTTTCTTCTCTTCCTTTTGGCGTCTTCTCTGCTCTCTATGTTGATGATCTTACCCTTTGCTGTCGGGTGATGATTCACCTCTCCTTCAACGGCGGCTTCAACTTGCGATTGATGCCGTGTCGTCTTGGGCCACCGATCATGGCTTCAAGTTCTCTGCATCTAAGACTTGTGCTATGACTTTTACTCGGAAGCATGTCGTTCTTCGTCCCTCTTTGTCGCTTTATGGTCATCCCATTGTGTACAGGGATTCCGCAAAGCTCTTGGGGTTAGTCTTTGACACTCGTTTGTCTTGGTCAGCCCATATCTCTTACCTCCGAGTTGAGTGCTCTAAGGCCCTTAACCTCCTTAAGGTTTTGTCCCATACTTCTTGGGGAGCGGATAGACGCACGCTCCTATATTGCACTCCTCTCTCGTCCTGTCTAAACTCGATTATGGTTGCCCTGCTTACTCTTCTGCTTCTCCTTCTACTCTTCGCCGTCTTGATGCTTTGCACCATACTGGGTTGCGTCTCAGCTCTGGTGCCTTTCGTTCGACTCCCGCCCTCAGTTTGTATGTTGACACTGGCTTTCTCTCTCTCCAGGACCGCCGTGACCGCTACTGTCTTCGCTATCTTGCGCGGTCCTTACAGCATCCTTCCTCTCGCCTCTGTCGTGCTTTGACTTTTCCTCCTCCTGTAGCTCCTGTTCCTCTTCATTGTCTCCCACTTTCTGTCCGGTTATCTCGCTTGCAGGATTCTCTTTCTGTTCATCTTTCTAATGTTTCTCCTCATATTGTTCCTTCCTTGCCTCCGTGGAGAGTCCCCCTTCCCAAGTTTTGTACGTCCTTGACTTGTATTACTAAAGCCTTTACCCCTCCTACAATTCTGAAAAGCCTCTTCCTTGAGCACTTTTCTTCGCACTCCCACTCTATTTCCATCTTTACCGATGGGTCTAAGTCTGCGGACGGTGTGGGCTACTCTGTTGTTTTTCCTGACCGTACTTATATGTGTCGCCTCCCTTCGGAGGCTAGCGTCTTTACGGCGGAACTTTATGCTATTCTCTATGCTCTCCGTCTCTTGCTTTCTCATTCTCATTCCTCCTTTGTGGTTGTCGTTGACTCTCGTAGTGCCCTAATGGCTCTTGGGTCCTTTAATCCTGTCCACCCAGTGGTCATCGAGATTCAGCAATGGCTGTTTCTTATTTCTAGTAATTTAAATCGGTAGAGTTTTGCTGGGTTCCCAGCCATATTGGTGTTTCTTTGAATGAGCGTGCGGATGCTGCCGCTAAGGAAGCTATCCGTTCTTGTCCCATCTCCCGTAAGGGTCTTCCTTATTCTGACTTTTATCCTGTTATTCATTCCTCCATCCTTGCCCGTTGGCAGAGTTGTTGGTCCTCTGTGGTTAGTAACAAACTGCGTACTCTCAAACGTAGTGTGTCCCCGTGGCCTTCCTCCTACCACCGTAACCGGCGGTGGGAAACTGCTTTAGCACGGCTGCGGGTTGGCCATACTCGCTTAACCCACGGTCACTTAATGGAGCGCCGCCCTGCTCCTTATTGTCCGAATTGCGTTGTCCCTCTTACGGTTGTGCATATCCTTGTTGAATGTCCTGCCTTCCAGGACGAGCGTGTGTCTTGCTTTCCGACCGTCCCTCGCGGTCACTTGTCCCTCGATAGAATTCTAGGTGAATCGGATACTTTTGATATCGTTCGCCTTATGCGTTTTTGTTCTCGTATTGGCTTTCTTGGTAATATTTAGCGCCCTCTGATTATTTCGCACTTTGATGGTGCTACATAGCCTTCCCGGTTTGGTGCCTTCTTTTGATAATTACCTTACCTTTAGGATATATTACACTACAGTAGAAGTCTAAGAAATAAAATTAACGAAATTAAATGCTCTTGCTTGCACAGAAAAAATAGATAACTTATTGCACTTACCGAAACGTGGATGAATTTAGAAAATAGAGAATTATTAGCTGAAGAT